>JANIIK010000348.1:30000-35000 GCA_027704905.1 Muraenolepis orangiensis
CCGGAACAACACAGATCTCTGGTCTGACTCACGGTGACTCATGTCCTGGAAGCCTCTCCTCCCCAAGTGTGTTTTTTACTATCGCCTTAGCAACCGAGCGCTGTTGGGATTGGTCCACACCCCCCCCCCACCCCTCCTCGTCTTGACAGAGGGGGTTTTGAGCAAGTGATATGAGTTAGTGTTGACAGCGATTGGTTCCATTTGAAATAGGGACGTCCAATCAGAGTCGGGCTCCACACAGCAGTCATACTTAGTTTGAACAAAGCCCATTCTTCATCAAAATGTTGACAAGATTAGAATAACTGGGAAATGGATAGGCCAGCAGTCTGTTAGTCTGCCAGAGACACACACACGCATTCACGCATCAACACACCCACACACCCACACCCCCACACACACACATCAATACATACAGGCATCAACTCACACACTCGCACACACACACATAGATCAACACACACACACACACACACACACACACACACACACACACACACACACACACACACACACACACACACACACACACACACACACACACACACACACACACACACACACACACCCCCCAGACTGGCCCTGTCTTGATGTTCTAGCCCTTTCCGTGAAGCCATGTCTTGTACGGTGTGGTGAGACTCTATCTCATCGTCTGCTTCAGGGTTTTGGAGTGAAACCCAATGGACAGACACAGGGTTATTTGATGTGGGTTACTGTATGGACAGTCAGGGTTAAAGGCTAACATTGAATGGCATGAGTCTGTGTTGAAACAAGTATTAAGTGTGTGTGGGTGTGTGTGCGTGTGTGTGTTTGTGTGTGTGCGCGCGTGTGTGTGTGTGTTGTGAGCGCCCACGCTCAAGGAGGCAAACAACAGCGGGTTTTTGAGGGTTAAACGAAGAATGTCCTTTTATTTCTTCGCATCACAACTGAAACCAGCAGAACAACAGAACAGCATAACAGCATAGTAGCATAGCAGCATATGGCGGGACCTCTCGGCCGCAAGGGGTCGGTCCTCTCACCCCCCTTCTCTCTTCTAGCAACCCTCTACCTGTGTGCTTTTAAGCACCTGATTCACTCAGGTGTTGATTGTTGTCAGCTGGGGGTTTCACTCCGGGATCTCGTTCGCCTTCCCCCGGGTCCTAAAGCCCTCCAAGTATCTCCCTCGGGAGATATACGCCTCCCACAACGTAACCAAAGGTAAGTCTCCTATACTTTGCCCTGGTGGGACCCCAAGGGTAGCTTGGGGTACCACATATCCTTCCCCTCAACTTCAGAGCACCCTTGGCAGGCCCAGACTACAGGCCTTCTGACCTTCGGGACAGGGCATCTGCGTTCCCACGCAAAGTTCGGTACCACCTGTCGGTAGTATCCCCCTCCTCCACGGGCGCCTCCTGGCGTCCAACCCGGCTTGAAGGGGTATTCCCGGTGGCATTTGAGGACAAACCACCGATCCCGACAGTTGCGGCGCGGGGGCCTACCCCGCTCCTCTGGACCGTCGGCGTCCCAGTCGATGATCCGGGGCCTCGTGTTGTCCTCCAGTGAAAGCGGAGCGACGTCCTCCGGCGGGTGCGGAGCGGTGTCCTCCGGCGGTTGCGGAGTGGCGTCCTCCGGCGGTTGCGGAGCGGCGTCCTCCGGCGGTTGCGGAGCGGCGTCCTCCGGCGGGTGCGGAGCGGCGTCCTCCGGCGGGTGCGGAGCGGCGTCCTCCGGCTAGTGCGGAGCGGCGTCCTCCGGCGGGTGCGGAGCGGCGTCCTCCGGCGGTTGCGGAGCGGCGTCCTCCGGCGGGTGCGGAGCGGCGTCCTCCGGCGGGTGCGGAGCGGCGTCCTCCGGCGGGTACGGAGCCAACACGTGGGCCCATTCCTCTCTCGGCCGCTTTCCCGGAGTCCTTTGCGCTGCGCGCTCACAGAGCTGTGTGACGGCCTTCTGTAACGTTTGTTGCCCCTGCAACACTGTTGTCAGCAACTCCCTTAAGGCTGGATCCATGTCTTCGGTTGTGAGCTGGGTCAACATGCGCGCATCCTCCACCATATGTGAGCGCCCACGCTCAAGGAGGCAAACAACAGCGGGTTTTTGAGGGTTAAACGAAGAATGTCCTTTTATTTCTTCGCATCACAACTGAAACCAGCAGAACAACAGAACAGCATAACAGCATAGTAGCATAGCAGCATATGGCGGGACCTCTCGGCCGCAAGGGCTCGGTCCTCTCACCCCCCTTCTCTTTTCTAGCAACCCTCTACCTGTGTGCTTTTAAGCACCTGATTTACTCAGGTGTTGATTGTTGTCAGCTGGGGGTTTCACTCCGGGATCTCGTTCGCCTTCCCCCGGGTCCTAAAGCCCTCCAAGTATCTCCCTCGGGAGATATACGCCTCCCACAACGTAACCAAAGGTAAGTCTCCTATACTTTGCCCTGGTGGGACCCCAAGGGTAGCTTGGGGTACCACATATCCTTCCCCTCAACTTCAGAGCACCCTTGGCAGGCCCAGACTACAGGCCTTCTGACCTTCGGGACAGGGCATCTGCGTTCCCACGCAAAGTTCGGTACCACCTGTCGGTAGTATCCCCCTCCTCCACGGGCGCCTCCTGGCGTCCAACCCGGCTTGAAGGGGTATTCCCGGTGGCATTTGAGGACAAACCACCGATCCCGACAGTTGCGGCGCGGGGGCCTACCCCGCTCCTCTGGACCGTCGGCGTCCCAGTCGATGATCCGGGGCCTCGTGTTGTCCTCCAGTGAAAGCGGAGCGACGTCCTCCGGCGGGTGCGGAGCGGCGTCCTCCGGCGGTTGCGGAGCGGCGTCCTCCGGCGGTTGCGGAGCGGCGTCCTCCGGCGGTTGCGGAGCGGCGTCCTCCGGCGGGTGCGGAGCGGCGTCCTCCGGCTAGTGCGGAGCGGCGTCCTCCGGCGGGTGCGGAGCGGCGTCCTCCGGCGGTTGCGGAGCGGCGTCCTCCGGCGGTTGCGGAGCGGCGTCCTCCGGCGGGTACGGAGCCAACACGTGGGCCCATTCCTCTCTCGGCCGCTTTCCCGGAGTCCTTTGCGCTGCGCGCTCACAGAGCTGTGTGACGGCCTTCTGTAATGTTTGTTGCCCCTGCAACACTGTTGTCAGCAACTCCCTTAAGGCTGGATCCATGTCTTCGGTTGTGAGCTGGGTCAACATGCGCGCATCCTCCACCATATGTGAGCGCCCACGCTCAAGGAGGCAAACAACAGCGGGTTTTTGAGGGTTAAACGAAGAATGTCCTTTTATTTCTTCGCATCACAACTGAAACCAGCAGAACAACAGAACAGCATAACAGCATAGTAGCATAGCAGCATATGGCGGGACCTCTCGGCCGCAAGGGCTCGGTCCTCTCACCCCCCTTCTCTTTTCTAGCAACCCTCTACCTGTGTGCTTTTAAGCACCTGATTTACTCAGGTGTTGATTGTTGTCAGCTGGGGGTTTCACTCCGGGATCTCGTTCGCCTTCCCCCGGGTCCTAAAGCCCTCCAAGTATCTCCCTCGGGAGATATACGCCTCCCACAACGTAACCAAAGGTAAGTCTCCTATACTTTGCCCTGGTGGGACCCCAAGGGTAGCTTGGGGTACCACATATCCTTCCCCTCAACTTCAGAGCACCCTTGGCAGGCCCAGACTACAGGCCTTCTGACCTTCGGGACAGGGCATCTGCGTTCCCACGCAAAGTTCGGTACCACCTGTGGGTAGTATCCCCCTCCTCCACGGGCGCCTCCTGGCGTCCAACCCGGCTTGAAGGGGTATTCCCGGTGGCATTTGAGGACAAACCACCGATCCCGACAGTTGCGGCGCGGGGGCCTACCCCGCTCCTCTGGACCGTCGGCGTCCCAGTCGATGATCCGGGGCCTCGTGTTGTCCTCCAGTGAAAGCGGAGCGACGTCCTCCGGCGGGTGCGGAGCGGCGTCCTCCGGCGGTTGCGGAGCGGCGTCCTCCGGCGGTTGCGGAGCGGCGTCCTCCGGCGGTTGCGGAGCGGCGTCCTCCGGCGGGTGCGGAGCGGCGTCCTCCGGCGGGTGCGGAGCGGCGTCCTCCGGCTAGTGCGGAGCGGCGTCCTCCGGCGGGTGCGGAGCGGCGTCCTCCGGCGGTTGCGGAGCGGCGTCCTCCGGCGGGTGCGGAGCGGCGTCCTCCGGCGGGTACGGAGCCAACACGTGGGCCCATTCCTCTCTCGGCCGCTTTCCCGGAGTCCTTTGCGCTGCGCGCTCACAGAGCTGTGTGACGGCCTTCTGTAACGTTTGTTGCCCCTGCAACACTGTTGTCAGCAACTCCCTTAAGGCTGGATCCATGTCTTCGGTTGTGAGCTGGGTCAACATGCGCGCATCCTCCACCATATGTGAGCGCCCACGCTCAAGGAGGCAAACAACAGCGGGTTTTTGAGGGTTAAACGAAGAATGTCCTTTTATTTCTTCGCATCACAACTGAAACCAGCAGAA
Source organism: Muraenolepis orangiensis (assembly GCA_027704905.1). Classification (NCBI taxonomy): domain Eukaryota; kingdom Metazoa; phylum Chordata; class Actinopteri; order Gadiformes; family Muraenolepididae; genus Muraenolepis; species Muraenolepis orangiensis. Next base: position 34,425 of record JANIIK010000348.1, read on the forward strand.
CAACAGAACAGCATAACAGCATAGTAGCATAGCAGCATATGGCGGGACCTCTCGGCCGCAAGGGCTCGGTCCTCTCACCCCCCTTCTCTTTTCTAGCAACCCTCTACCTGTGTGCTTTTAAGCACCTGATTTACTCAGGTGTTGATTGTTGTCAGCTGGGGGTTTCACTCCGGGATCTCGTTCGCCTTCCCCCGGGTCCTAAAGCCCTCCAAGTATCTCCCTCGGGAGATATACGCCTCCCACAACGTAACCAAAGGTAAGTCTCCTATACTTTGCCCTGGTGGGACCCCAAGGGTAGCTTGGGGTACCACAGTGTGTGTGTGGTTGCGTCTGTGCGTGTGTAAACCCAACTGTCCGTTTCCCTAACTCAGAGACAGAGTTGTGAAGAGGTTAATATTGTTATGCTGCAGCCCAGACGGCTTGGAGGGACTTTGGGAAGTTTGCTCTGACTTTCTTCTGCCTTCTTATTTTCCTCTTTCTCCGCAGGGAGGATTTTCTCTTTCTGGCAAAGACTTTATTCTGCCTGATTCCCTCTCTCTCTCTCTCTCTCTCTCTCTCTCTCTCTCTCTCTCTCTC
>JANIIK010000348.1:40000-52500 GCA_027704905.1 Muraenolepis orangiensis
CTCTCTCTCTCTCTCTCTCTCTCTCTCTCTCTCTCTCTCTCTCTCTCTCTCTCTCTCTCTCTCTCTCTCTCTCTCTCTCTCTCTCTTGCTCTTGCTCTTGCTCTTGCTCTTGCTCTTGCTCTCTCGCTCTCTCGCTCTCTCGCTCTCTCTCTCTCTCGCTCTCTTGCTCTCTTGCTCTCTCTCTCTCTCACCGCTGTGAAGGAGGACAGAACTCCTGGTTTATTCTTGAAGACTAAATAGAAGAAGTAGGAGTCCTCCTGGACATCTGGCGGTCAATAGTGAACCATTCTAAGGCTCAGACTGTTGTGAGTGTCTGATGGCCCTGAGGGTCTGGGAGAGGACCAACAGACCAACAGGCCTTTACAGTCTGAATCCATCTCATTAACCTTACTGCATTACATCACATTACATTACACTACATTACATTATAGTACATTACATTACATTACATTACATTACACTACATTACATTACATTACAGTACATTACATTACATTACAGTACAGTACAGTACAGTACAGTACAGTACAGTACAGTACATTACATTACATTACATTACATTACGTTACATTACATTACAGTAATTCGGCAGATGCTTTAGTTTGAAAACGACGTACAATAAGTGCATCAAGAGAACGACAAGTCACCAGAAGTCATAAGAGCATTTCCTTTCCAAACAACAACAAGCCTCCAAGAGCAGAACCAGTGCTCAGGTAAAAAGAACAATCAGTTAGTCCGTTCCTAGCCATGGTTTGGTAACTCACCCCAAGGGAGAGGGAGAGGGGAGGGGAAGTGGACTAACACACACCTAACATGCCTTAATGCAGTGATTCTCAAACGTTTTTCAATAATGTACCCCCTTTGAAAAAAAATGTCAGCCAAGTACCCCCTGATCAGCGCAAAAACAATTTGGTAGGGGAAAAAAATCGATCTAAAGAGGTCTAGTACAGCGCTGCACCGTCAGTGTCTGATTTGTTAAAACAACAACCTTGTAACTGAGAAACACTTTAATGCTACATTTCAAATGTTTTAAATCCATCACAAAATTCATGGCAAACCAATTTTGACATCATGCAATAACACTAAGATGACATTAGTTGCATTGAACTGATCCTTTTAATAAGTAATTTAGTGAGAAACACAGGCTTGTGCTTCACTGAGGATCTTTGTCATTCTCGGTGACAGGGAGGCAACTGCAGTTATTAAACTTTTTTCCAGGCACAGTCTGTTTCTTTGCTTGTTTTTTTACCAATCAGTCATTGCAGAAAAGGAGGCCTCACATAAATATGTGGAACCAAATGGTAAAAGCAGCTCCAAAGCTTTCTTTCCCAGCTCAGGGTGCTCCTTATTCACACACACCCAAAACTGTGTGAGAGTAGATGTGTCAAACTTCATCTGTAGGCCACGGTCAGATGACCCATCCAAGAGAGCTTTCTGCTATTTGCATCAGACAAGAGAAATGGGTTTCTCACCCAATCCAACTGAAGATTTCTCCTCCATGTCAGGGAAGTAAGAATGAAAACTAGCAATCAAGTTGGTCAAATGTCCTATGATTAACTTCACTGGAGCTATCTCCACATCCTCACTGGAAAGGAAAGCATCCACCTGAGGAAAGCAGGTGAAATCCCCCTCTGCACATGCCCTTTTCCACAGCTCTACTTTCTTCAGAAAACCGCCCACCTTGTCATACAGGTTCAGAATGTTGGTGTCCTTGCCCTGCAGACGCACATTCAGTTTGTTAAGTTTGCTGAATATATCTGCCAGATAGCTAAGCTTTGCAAGCCAGTCTGTGTCCTCAAACAAGATGGCATGGGGAGATCCGTGCTCTGACAGAAAGGTGTGCACTTCAGATCGTAATTCCAACCGCCTGTTGAGTATTCTCCCTCGAGAGAGAGCCAGCGCACTTCTGTGTGTAATAGCAGTTGTGTGTGTTCCGCTCCCATGTTTTCACACAGGCGGCGAAACAGTCGCGCATTAAGTGGCCTTGACTTAATAAAGTTGATTACTTTTACACTGTCGTTCAAAACGTCATGCAACACGGGACTCATTTTCTTGGACGCCAGTGCTTCCCTGTGTATGACACAGTGAGCCCACTGCACTTCAGGGTTTTCATTTTGAATCCGCGCCATGAGCCCTTTCACGCGGCCTGTCATAGACGCAGCTGCATCAGTACGGACACTGGTGCAGGATTTCCAGTTCAGACCGTTTTCACCAAAAAACACATTAACAACATTAAAAATGTCCTTGTTGTTTTCCCCTCCAAACTCTTGCAGAAAAGTATGTGTTCGCGAATGTCGTCAGTATCACCGTATCTCACAAACGCAACAAGCTGTGCGTTTCCACTGACATCTGTCGATTCCTCAAGCTGGAGTGAAAAGGATTCGCCAAGTTTTCCCACAACCTGATCAACAATGTCTGTTCCCATGGTATCTATTCTGCGACAAACGGTGTCATTTGACAAAGGCACAGTTTTTAACTTATCCGCTGCGTTTTTGTCCAGCATAGTCTCGGCCAATACAACAGCGGCTGGAAGTAAAAGGTCTTCAGCTATGGTGAATGGCTTTTTGGCTTTAGCTATGAGCAAAGACACCGCATAAGACGCCTGGAGTGCTTTGGCTGATGTTGTGGTGACTTTTCGGATCGTTTTTTGAGATGATCTGAAGTCCGAAAATTTTCGTTTAAAAAAAACTCTGGTGGCTTACCAACATGACATGGATGTTTTGTGCCGAGATGTCGTTTGAAGGTGCGCTGGCTTCATGGAACTGTTGGCTAATTTCTCCCTGCAAAAAAAGCACAGTGCCTTGGGGGGTTGCAGCTAGTTGAGGTAAATCCCATTAACCGTATTCATCCTGATACCGACGGTATTTTGTTGGCTCCGTTTTCGCTTTCTTTTTTACTTGGTGTTTTCAGCTGTATCGCTGCTACGTTTTTTCAACCACAAATCCATTTTCAAAATTGTCTTCCCGCTCACAATTGAACGTGATTGCGTAGCCTAACCTTATGTTAGCACAATATACGGCAGTAACGATTAAAAACTGAAATATTGAATATCGAATGTTTTTTACCAAATTTTTATTTACATTTTAATTTAATGTATTGTATCATTATTTTAGGAATTATGCACAACTTTTTTTAAATTACCATTTAAAAAAAATCTCATGTACCCCCTGCAGTACTCCAACGTACCCCTAGGGGTCCGCGTACCCCCATTTGAGAACCACTGCCTTAATGCATGGCCCTCCTGTTGGAATTCATGTCTAGACGTATAAATCGCCTTAATGCAGCAGCAGGAAACGGCGGGAGCTTTTTTTAAGGTCACCGCGATGAACATGGGGACAGCGTTGTCTGTATACACGACAGTGACCAGATAGTTTAAATATATACTGTATATATTTCTATATACTGTATATATATATATATGAAATATGCTTTTACAAGTTATACAAGCGTGTCTCCTTTAGCATCTGTGAGGTCCGCGGCGCTAACGTGACTCCTCCTGTTTATTGGTTCATAATTAACCAGTTAAGAGTTGAGACGTTTCCCAGCTCGCCGGTGCTCTGTCAGCCGCCGTGGTGGTGGTTGGCGTCGATTGAGTGTGTGTGTCCTTGTGTGTGTGTGCGTGTGTGTGTGTGCGTGTGTGCGTGTGTGTGTACGTGTGTGTTTGACATGCGTGAGTGAGTGTGTGTGTGTGTGTTGTGGTACCCCAAGCTACCCTTGGGGTCCCACCAGGGCAAAGTATAGGAGACTTACCTTTGGTTACGTTGTGGGAGGCGTATATCTCCCGAGGGAGATACTTGGAGGGCTTTAGGACCCGGGGGAAGGCGAACGAGATCCCGGAGTGAAACCCCCAGCTGACAACAATCAACACCTGAGTAAATCAGGTGCTTAAAAGCACACAGGTAGAGGGTTGCTGGAGAAGAGAAGGGGGGTGAGAGGACCGAGCCCTTGCGGCCGAGAGGTCCCGCCATATGCTGCTATGCTACTATGCTGTTATGCTGTTCTGTTGTTCTGCTGGTTTCAGTTGTGATGCGAAGAAATAAAAGGACATTCTTCGTTTAACCCTCAAAAAACCCGCTGTTGTTTGCCTCCTTGAGCGTGGGCGCTCACATATGGTGGAGGATGCGCGCATTCTGACCCAGCTCACAACCCGAAGACATGGATCCGGCCTTAAGGGAGTTGCTGACAACAGTGTTGCAGGGGCAACAGACATTACAGAAGGCCGTCACACAGCTCTGTGAGCGCGCAGCGCAAAGGACTCCGGGAAAGCGGCCGAGAGAGGAATGGGCCCACGTGTTGGCTCCGTACCCGCCGGAGGACGCCGCTCCGCACCCGCCGGAGGACGCCGCTCCGCACCCGCCGGAGGACGCCGCTCCGCAACCGCCGGAGGACGCCGCTCCGCAACCGCCGGAGGACGCCGCTCCGCACCCGCCGGAGGACGCCGCTCCGCAACCGCCGGAGGACGCCGCTCCGCAACAGCCGGAGGACGCCGCTCCGCACCCGCCGGAGGACGCCGCTCCGCACCCGCCGGAGGACGCCGCTCCTCACCCGCCGGAGGCCGCCGCTCCGCACCCGCCGGAGGACGCCGCTCCGCAACCGCCGGAGGACGCCGCCCCGCAACCGCCGGAGGACGCCGCTCCGCACCCGCCGGAGGACGTCGCTCCGCTTTCACTGGAGGACAACACGAGGCCCCGGATCATCGACTGGAACGCCGACGGTCCAGAGGAGCGGGGTTGGCCCCCGCGCCGCAACTGTCGGGATCGGTGGTTTGTCCTCAAATGCCACCGGGAATACCCCTTCAAGCCGGGTTGGACGCCAGGAGGCGCCCGTGGAGGAGGGGGATACTACCGACAGGTGGTACCGAACTTTGCGTGGGAACGCAGATGCCCTGTCCCGAAGGTCAGAAGGCCTGTAGTCTGGGCCTGCCAAGGGTGCTCTGAAGTTGAGGGGAAGGATATGTGGTACCCCAAGCTACCCTTGGGGTCCCACCAGGGCAAAGTATAGGAGACTTACCTTTGGTTACGTTGTGGGAGGCGTATATCTCCCGAGGGAGATACTTGGAGGGCTTTAGGACCCGGGGGAAGGCGAACGAGATCCCGGAGTGAAACCCCCAGCTGACAACAATCAACACCTGAGTAAATCAGGTGCTTAAAAGCACACAGGTAGAGGGTTGCTGGAGAAGAGAAGGGGGGTGAGAGGACCGAGCCCTTGCGGCCGAGAGGTCCCGCCATATGCTGCTATGCTACTATGCTGTTATGCTGTTCTGTTGTTCTGCTGGTTTCAGTTGTGATGCGAAGAAATAAAAGGACATTCTTCGTTTAACCCTCAAAAACCCGCTGTTGTTTGCCTCCTTGAGCGTGGGCGCTCACAGTGTGTGTGTGTGTGTGTGTTTGTGCGTATGTGTGTGTGTGCGTGTGCCTGCAGGTGTGTGTGTGTGCGTGCATGTGTGCGTGTGTATGTGCGTGACTGTGCATGTGTGTGTGTCTGCATGTGTGTGTGTGTGTGTGAATGTGTGTGTGTGTGTGTGTGTGGATCCATATACCCATGCAAGCGAGTGGTCTTTGTCTTCCTCTGGGTTTGTTCTAATGATTTGGTTTAATTTGGGCGGTGAGATTCAGATGTGAAGCCACAGCAGAGACTCCTGCTGCTTTGATCCTTTATTTATTGATTATTTTCCGTGAATGATTCCGTTTGGATTGGATTTCCATCATCCTAACGGTTCAGAGAAATCTGGTCAAGTTCCCTGTATATATATGGTTTCATTTGATGTGGGTGTGTGTGTGTGGGTGTGTGTGTGTGGTTGTCTGTGTGTGTGTGTGTGGGGGTTTTAGGAATGGTCTCCCTATACTCCCTATACGTGTTTTAGTAAAAAGTCCTTGTATGCAGGTTTTAATTTGAGTGTGTGTGTGTGTTTTAGTAAAGGTCCCCATATACATGTGTTTGTGTGTGTGTGACTGTGTGTGTGTGTCAGTGTGTGAGTAAAGGTTCCTGTGAATAGGTTTTACTTTGTGTGTGTGTGTGTGTGTGTGTGTGTCTGTGTGTGTGTGTGTCTGTGTGTGTGTGTTTGTGGTCTAGTAAAGGTTCCTGTGAATAGGTTTCACTTGTGTGTGTGTGTGTGTGGTTGTCTCATTTTGTGTGTTTGTGTGTGTGTGTGTGTGTGTGTGTGTGTGTGGTCTATTAATGGTTCCCGTGAATAGGTTTAAATTGTGTGTGTGTGTTGTTGTGACTGTGTGTGTCTGTCTGTCTGTCTGTCTGTTTGTCAGATTTCAAGATAAGTCTAATTGTGATACGGAATTGGGATCAACTTGGTTGGTTAGACTACTTATGGCCAAAAGAAGAGTTTGTTTAGATTTTTCGGACGGATCCAGGAGTCTTTTTTTTGGTGTGGCTGAGGTACGCCGCTACTCCACCGAGTGCCCTCTGGTTCTCTCTGTACCGCTGTGTGTATCTATATGTATATCCCTAGTTCTCTCTGTACCTCTGTGTGTATCTATATGTATATCCCTAGTTCTCTCTGTACCTCTGTGTGTATCTATATGTATATCCCTAGTTCTCTCTGTACCGCTGTGTGTGTCTGTATGTATATCCCTAGTTCTCTCTGTACCGCTGCGTGTATCTATATGTATATCCCTAGTTCTCTCTGTACCACTGTGTGTATCTATATGTATATCCCTAGTTCTCTCTGTACCGCTATGTGTATCTATATGTATATCCCTAGTTCTCTCTGTACCGCTGTGTGTGTCTATATGTATATCCCTAGTTCTCTCTGTACCACTGTGTGTATCTATATGTATATCCCTAGTTCTCTCAGTACCGCTGTGTGTATCGATATGTATATCCCTAGTTCTCTCTGTGTGTATCTATATGTATATCCCTAGTTCTCTCTGTACCGCTGTGTGTATCTATATGTATATCCCTAGTTCTCTCTGTACCACTGTGTGTATCTATATGTATATCCCTAGTTCTCTCAGTACCGCTGTGTGTATCTATATGTTTATCCCTAGTTCTCTCAGTACTAAACGCTAATGTCTCCTCCTCTTCTCTCTCTCTGTGCATCTCAGTGAGGTTCGATGACTGCGGGGGAAACCAGGCACTGACCTTTAAGAGCAGCGACCGGGCGTTCGGCGTCCGGCCGGACGGCTCCATCTTCTCCCGGCGGGACGGGGCCAGTCTGACGGAGCCCGTCCAGTTCAAGCTCACCGCCACGGGGGGACCCGGCACGCACGTCTGGGAGACCGTGGTGCAACTGGCCCTGGTTGACCCCCCCACCGCCACGGAGACCCGGGGGAAGACACAGTCTCACGAGGTGAGACACAGCACACGCGGGGAAACACACGGACGCACACACACAGAAACACACACACACACACACACACACACACAGAAACACACACACACACACACAAACAAACGCACACTCAGACCCATACACGCGCACACACACACACACACACTCACACACACACACACACAAACACACAAAACCGCAGAATTTCTGACGTAAGTCCAGAGTTTGGGAGCCACTGCATGTAAAATGAGATGGAGGAAACACTCTCAGACCAACCGGATTATTGGGTGAATTCCTCCAGAGCCACAAGCTCATGTTTGGAAAAAGTCTGCTTGTTCGCTTGTCTGCGGTGGCTAGCCCGAGCTACGGCTAACGTCGTTAAATCCCTGCGGAGACCACCACCGCCACCACCGCGGCGGCGGCGGCGCCTACGGCTGCCGTAGCCTCAGCCTCAGCCTCGGCGCGCCTCATTAGCTTAGCTCTGCTGAGCCCCATCAGATAGCAGTCGGTATCAGAGGCTCCCGCTCATCAGATTAGAGAACAACAATACATGGGATTATGGGCCCGGAGCTACAGACACAACACAACACAACACAACTACACAACACACCACTACACTACACTACACTACACTACACTACACTACACAACACGCTGCATTCCTGGAGCCACTGCTAAGCTAAGCTGTTTGCCCCCATGAGTGTGATAGCACGGCGAGAGCGCTAACACGCACACACACATCCACACATATACACATGCACATATGCACACATGCACACACACTCACACACACACACACACACAAAAACGCACACATGAGCACATACAAGCATGAACGCACACACATGCACACACACAAACACGCACATACATACAAACACACACACACACACACACACACAAATACACACATGCACACATGCACACATCACACTTCTGGAGATCAGATCGACAGTCGCTCGTCACCTACCAGAGTTTTTTCATTCTTTCGACTTGGACGTCCCGCCCGAAGTTGGATTTTCAGCTGGATTATCGCCGATTACAGCCTCGCCCTCAACGTCAAGAAGACGAAGGAGCTGATCGTGGACTTCAGGAAGCAGAGAGGAGAGCACAGCCCTATCTCCATCGACGGTGTTGCAGTAGAGAGGGTCAGCAGATTCAAGTTCCTCGGCGTGCACATCTCTGAGGACCTCACATGGTCCACGCACACCACACACGTGGTGAAAAGGGCCCAACAACGCATCCTGAGAACATTCTATACCGGCACCATGGAGAGTGTTCTTACAGGGTGTATCACTGCCTGGTAAGGGAACTGCACCACACTCGAGCGCAGAGCGCTTCAAAGGGTGGTGCGGACGGCCCAGTATATCATTGGAGGTGAGCTCCCCTCCCTCCTGGATATATACAACCAGCGGTGTGTGGCCAAGGCCAAACGCATCATAAAAGACATTGCCCACCCCAGCCACGAACTGTATTCACTTACAAATAGACTCAGATATAGCTTCCACAGTCAGGACATCAGGCTGCTGAACAAGGGCGTATAGCATATAACAATGTATATTTTATTACATTGATTTATATATACATATTGCTCTTTTTCTGTGCCGATATATTGCATTTTATAAATTGCATTTTAATTTATATTTTCTTAATTATTTTATTCTATTCTGTTTTATTCTGTCTTATTTTTACTATTTAACTGCTGTCTGTCGTCGGGTATTGCACATAATATTTTCACTCACTGCAATAATAAACAATAAACTTGACTTAAAAAAATGAAGCCAAACACATACACGCACACAAACACAAGCACACACACACATAAACGTCAATTTACACACACACACACACACACACACATACACACACACTAACTTATTGGATGATGGCCCATTGTGACAAGATGGAATTAGGACCAATCAGAGGCATCGCTCACCGTATACCAGCGAGTGACACGGCTCCTATTAGCCTAATAGCCGCCATGATGCAGAAGGTCTGTGTTTACCGCCGCTGACAAGCCCCGCCTGCCCAATCCTCTGGTAACGCCACGCTAATTAAGCTAATTCAAGATCCCGCCGTGCCCTTTGAAGGAGCCCAACGCGCTCTCAGCTGCCACCGGCGACATAAACTCGCCCGGCGATTAGCTAACTTTAAGGAGGTTTTATTCGCTTTAGTTGATTTACTTCTTCTTAGTGATCCTCTCACAACAGACCTATCTTTAACGGGTGTTAAAGATGCGTCTTTAACACCCGTTGTTAGTTTTCTGTTCTGAGAGGATTTAAATGGCTCCTGATGTTTTACATTTTTTATTAACACACTCAATTAGTAATTGTATCCTAATTTAATTGCATAATCATAATCAGAAGATACAGGAATGCGGTTCAAAGACAACAACACACCCGTCTTTATCCTTCAAACAACGACAACCACAGACACTTCATTTTTCAACAATAAGAGGATATCTAAATCTGGAGGATTGAGTCTCAATCTGGAGGATTGAGTCCTCTTTAGTGGTCTCATACATGTACACACACAGTGAAATGTGTTTCTCTGCATTTAACCCATCCTTGTATTAGGAGTGTATATACTATATACTATATACTATATACTATATACCCCCGATGGGCGGCAGAAGCTCAGTCTGTTGGGACTTGGCTCGCCGGTTCAAGTCCTCTAAACCCCTGGGCTCTGCCAAGGTGCTCTTGAGCAAGACACCAGACCGCAAGCCCCAGACGGGTCAGACGCTCTGAGTGGACTCACAGCCCTCTGAGCTCCAGACGGGTCAGACGCTCTGAGTGGACTCACAGCCCTCTGAGCCCCGGACGGGTCAGACGCTCTGAGTGGACTCACAGCCCTCTGAGCTCCAGACGGGTCAGACGCTCTGAGTGGACTCACAGCCCTCTGAGCTCCAGACGGGTCAGACGCTCTGAGTGGACTCACAGCCCTCTGAGCCCCAGACGGGTCAAACGCTCTGAGTGGACTCACAGCCCTCTGAGCCCCAGACTGAACCCTCCATGAAAACACAGAGAAAAGCGATGAACACGATGGACCCTTTGGGTCTTTGGAGATCAGCCTCTCTCTCTGCCTCTCGAGGTGGAGAGACAGTGAAGTGTCTCTCTCTTATCTCTCTGCCTCTCGAGGGGGAGAGACAGTGAAGTGTCTCTCTCTTATCCATCTGCCTCTTGAGGTGGAGAGACAGTGAAGTGTCTCTCTCTTATCTCTCCTTCACCTAATCCTCGATACCAGAGGTAATTGGTTGATTCCATATCTCCCGCGGCGGTCTCTCTTCTTCTACGGGGATAAGCCGGAGTAGAGAGTAGATTTCCCTGCGCGGTCTCTCTCTTCCTCCACACAATTATTACGTTATTCTCACTTTTGATCTCTTCCTCAGACCTCCCTTAAAGACCACTTCCTTCAATGAGAACACAGACTGCATACCTGACATATTAATTGTGTTAATATTAATTGTGTTAAACTTATATATACTCTATAGTATTATATATACACTATAGTATTATTTATACTGAGTATATACTGAGTATATATAATACTATAGGGCAGGGATATTCAACTGGCGGCCCTTGGGCCAAATCCGGCCCGCGGGGAGCTTTCTCGTTGCCCCTGGAACGCACTCCATATTCCAATGTAAAAATAAAAAAAATAAAAAAAATAAAAATGTATAATCATTTAAATAAATGTCAATATATGTTCGCTATTATGTTATCCGAATTAAATGAGTCCAAATTATTTCTCCTTCAATAGTTCTTAAAAGGCAATCTTGCATTGGACTGATCAGCGTGTAATTATCGCGACATTGTGTCAATCTCGTTACTCTCATTACTGATCCGAAATGAGCGGAGAGAAACGGCGGAAAATTGACGGTGAAAACCGACACTTCAACCCCAAATGGACTGATGATTTTGTATTTATTTGACCATCGCACGCCAATCCTAGACCTTTATGTTTAATATGTCAAATAACTGTTTCAGTCTGCAAGGTTGCTAATGTGAGGCGCCACTATGAGACAAAGCATGCTGCTAACTTCAATGCTGCTTACCCGCCTGGTAGCACAGCTAGACGTGGTAAAATAGAAATACTTAAATCTTCTTACACTGCATCAACCACTATTCTTACAACTGCTGTAAGAATAGAAATCCAGTTATCATTTGCCCGTTGAGGGATTGTTCTGTTTTAGCCACCTCGGGAACCTTGTGTGAAATAAATATCCGTTTACCCGACTGCGTCTCGCTCTCCCTCCTTATATTCCGCAGCAGACCACAAATCTGCCACAGTAGCCTACATTACTATTTTGGTTGCCTATTTTACTACTACTACTAATACAATAATAATAATAATAAGGGCGAGAGAGAGAGAGAGGCGAGAGAGAGAGAGAGAGGCGAGAGAGAGAGAGAGAGAGGAGAGAGGGGGCGAAAGAGAGCGAAAGAGAGCGAGCGAGAGAGAGAGAGAGAGAGCGAGAGAGAGAGAGAGAGAGAGAGAGAGAGAGAGAGAGAGAGAGAGAGAGAGAGAGAGAGAGAGAGGCGGGCGGGGGAGAGGGGGAGAGAGAGAAACCTCACGACTGCGATGGAGATGGGTCTGCAGCCGAAAAACAGCGATGATGGTGACTGAATCCTGACACGTTCTCACATCTATTTATATATTTATATTCATGTATTATCCTGACCCTGAGGTATGTTGATGCGTGGTCCCGGGGCGGGGGGGGGTAGGGGGGGACAGACGGACAGGACGTTGACCCCTCAGAGCCCACCTTGGTATCATTAGGATATACAGCAACATCATCTGACCGGCAGGTCTCCTCTGGGGTCGGAACCTAGAATACCTCCTGGTGATGAGAGTGGAGGTATAGGGGGGGATTCGGTATAAACATGTCAATCTTCCGTCTGAACTGAACTGCCGGGGGGGTGGGGGTTACCGTGTAGTGATGGTGACGGAGGCGGAGGGGAGCTCAGATCCATGCATATGTGGATGTATATGTTTGTGTGTGTGTGTGTGTGTGTGTGTGTGTTGGCTGTGTGTTGCTGTTTGTTTCCATGTTCCTGCCTGCCCTCCTCATCCTAATCAGCGCTGTGACAAATGAAGACATCCTGCAGCGTGATTCCTTTGAATGTTTCACCAAGCCGCCCCTGGGCCCCGGGGGACGGCTGTGTGTTTGTGTTTTAGACAACAAAACAACAAAAAACACTAAAAACAACTAAAA
>JANIIK010000348.1:57500-60000 GCA_027704905.1 Muraenolepis orangiensis
AAGCATCAACTTAAATATCTGATATATATTATACTGTATATGAACATGTGCTAAACACGCAGCCTGTTCTTGCTCTCTATTTACATTGGCAGAGCTGTTTGCTGTTCATTGTTCCTGCAAGAGGCTGAAATCCCAGTCTATTGCCTTTCCCTTTAAAGATGATCATTTGTGGAAATCACAATCGTTAACCGAAGAGCAGGGTTGTAGGTTCAAAGCCCACCGCCGCGTCTCAATGTGTGTGTGTGTGTGATGTGTGGATGCTCGGCTTGGGCTCACACTCCAGTGTTTAACATTCAGAGGTTTCTGTCACAACAAAACGCTCCGTTTGTCGGTTTGTCTCTGGTGTACCAAACAAAGAAAAATCCACACGCAGCTCCTCCCCTGTCGATGTGTGTGTGTGTGTGTGTGTGTGTGTGTGTGTCGATGTGTGATTGTGTGCTGTTTTTCTCTCCAAAGGACATAATTCCAGTGTGGATGCTTCAATTTTTATTATTTTTATTTTTCATTTTTTGTCTCTCTCCCGTGCTGTCTCTCTCTCTCTCTCTCTCTCTCTCTCTCTCTCTCTCTCTCTCTCTCTCTCTCTCTCTCTCTCTCTCTCTCTCTCTCTCTCTCCTCTCTCTCTCTCTCTCTCTCTCTCTCTCTCTCTCTCTCTCTCTCTCTCTCTCTCTCTTATGCCCTGTTAAGTGGCTGCCTCTCCTAATGGCTGCGTGCGGCTGACTGCTCTTATTTTATCCCACCCCTCTCCTTCTCTCGGGCTGAGGGGCCCGCTCGCTAGCACGCTAGCACACTAGCACACTAGCACGCTACTATGCTAACTGCTAGTAGGCACGCTATTCCTACGCTTATCGGTGGTTGGCCAGTTCCCAGGGGCTGCCGGTGAGACGGAGGAGCAGGTGGAGGCGGGATGAGAGGTCCTCGGTCCTCGGTACACAAGTCCTGACCAATCACACGCACCGAGAGACTAGGTCTAGCCCAATGGGATGCTTTGGGTGTGTCTGTTACCGTTACGCTCTGTAAAAACGCCTCGTGCTGAATGATCTTTCCTCCTAGCGCACCCTCTTTTCACTTTTTACCAGCGTTTGTTTGCATGTTAGTTAGATATTGTTCTATTTCTTGCCAACTTATTGTACTTTTAGCTTATTGTACTTTTACCTGAGCACTGGCTCAGTTCCTGGAGACTTGTTAGGAATGAAATGCACTTTAGACTTCTGGTGACGAGTTGTTCTCTTACCTTCAAATTTAGTTGCATTTTCCATTAAGAGAGAGAGAGAGAGAGAGAGAGAGAGAGAGAGAGAGAGAGAGAGAGAGAGAGAGAGAGAGGAGAGAGAGAGAGAGAGAGAGAGAGAGAGAGAGAGAGAGAGAGAGAGAGAGAGAGAGAGAGCTGACGGCGGTAGAATTTTAACAAGCCACCCTCGCCACAGCCACAGACACGAGGGGGAGAGAGAGGGGGGAGAGAGAGGGGGGAGAGGGGGGAGAGGGGGGGGAGAGGGGGGAGAGGGGGGAGAGAGAAGACCCTTCTGGAGAGAAACACTAAAGGGAGCCACGCAGTCCGAACGGAACGGAAACGGGAGGGAAAAGGAAAACAAAAAGCGTATTTTTGTTGAGTTGGTTTTGTTAGTTAGTTAGTTAGTTAGTTAGTTTGTTAATTAGTTAGTTAGTTAGTTAATTAGTTCGTTAGTTCGTTAGTTCGTTAGTTAGTTAGTTAGTTCGTTAGTTCGTTAGTTAGTTTGTTAATTAGTTAGTTAGTTAGTTAGTTAGTTAGTTAGTTCGTTCGTTAGTTTGTTAGTTAGTTCGTTAGTTAGTTAGTTTGTTTGTTAATTAGTTTGTTAATTAGTTAGTTTGTTTGTTATAGTTAGTTAGTTAGTTAGTTAGTTAGTTAGTTTGTTTGTTTGGTTCTTCTTCTTCCTCCTCGGTCAGAGCAGCCGTCAGTAGCGCGTAAGAGACATTGATTCCCCTTTTAGTGACGGAGTCTTGCTGAGAGCCGCCATTGATCCACACACTTTTCCACCGGGCAAAGATGCATCGATCGAAAACGAACAAATGTGAAAACAAAATAACAGAAACAGAAACAGAAACAGGACAACACATGTCAATATAACATATACTATATAAATACTACATATACTATATATATACTACATATACTATATATATACTACATATACTATATAAATACTACATATACTATATATATACTACATATACTATATAAATACTACATATACTATATAAATACTACATACTATATATATACTACATATACTATATATATACTACATATACTATATAAATACTACATATACTATATAAATACTACATATACTATATATATACTACATCAACTATATAACAGAACACCGCCCGTGGGCTGGCTGTCACTAATGGCCACTTCTGCTTTCCGCTCTTGGACCATAAAAATGTGTTCCTCTGCATTTGACCCATCCTAGTATGAGGAGCAGTTGTGTATCCAGCTGTATTGTCATTCTATTGTCATTCTATT
>JANIIK010000348.1:62500-70000 GCA_027704905.1 Muraenolepis orangiensis
TGTGTGTGTGTGTGTGTGTGTGTGTGTGTGTGTGTGTGTGTGTGTGTGTGTGTGTGTCAGAAACACGTGAGAGAGAAAATGGTATTTTTCCTCACAAAGGCATTAACAGGGCGGGGAACTGGTTCGAAGAAATGTAATTGCGAGGCGGGGAAGTGGTCTTGGGTTGGATTGAGGGGTTGTGGATTGAGAGGCCTGGGATGGGAGGATTCTAATCTCATTTAATGTGCTCACAGCTTTCCATCTCAACCCTCGTCAGCGGCCTCCCTCCTTCTTCCTGGGGGAAAATGTGAGACAAATCAAAATGGAGGCCTGCGCCAGAATAATCTGATGCTATTTACTTTGTAATTTGAAATGAAAGGCCCATGTCGGAATCTTCTCATGTCAATTTAATGATACCGCCATGGGGTGAACTCTCTTTGTATACAAACTAGAAACACACATACACACACACACACACATGCACACACACACACGCACACACACATACACACACACATACACACACACATGCACATACACACACACACGCACACACACACACACATGTTAGGATGCACAAGATGGGGCTGGAGGATATGTTTTTGTTTGTTTGTTTGTCTGTTGGTTAACTCGAAAAGTTGTGTACAGAATGTGACAAAACTCGGTGGTTAGATTAATAATAGACTAAGGAACAATTGATTTGATTTTAGCACAGATCCGGTTCCTAATCCGGATCCAGGGGACTTTTATTGGTTGTGGTGGGGTATGCGCTCCACTGAGGGCCCTCTAGTTTTTAAGGTCTATATGTTAATCATTTGGTTACTGTTTGGTTATTATTTTTCAATGTGCGGAACTAAGTGGAATCATGGAGTGTATTTTCTTTATTTTGTTTGGCATTGAAGGATTATTTGTGTGATTAGGTTAGAAAATACAATATTTGCCCGATTTGACTACTACTAGTTGGCTGAACAAATCAGATAATCATGTCTCTGTACTAGTAGCTAGATAGAGATAGGGGAGATAGAGAGAGATAGAGAGGGTGAGAGAGAAGGAGAGAGAGGATAGAGAGAGATAGGTGAGATAGAGAGAGATAGAGAGGGTGAGAGAGAAGGAGAGAGAGGATAGAGAGAGATAGGTGAGATAGAGAGAGATAGAGAGGGTGAGAGAGAAGGAGAGAGAGGATAGAGAGAGATAGGTGAGATAGAGAGAGATAGAGAGGGTGAGAGAGAAGGAGAGAGAGGATAGAGAGAGATAGGTGAGATAGAGAGAGAGAGATAGAGAGAGAAGGAGAGAGAGGATAGAGAGAGATAGGTGAGATAGAGAGAGATAGAGAGGGTGAGAGAGAAAGAGAAAGAATGAAATGCTGGAATGAAATGAAATGCTTGCACCGTGAACACGCCGTTAGGATAAACAGTTTAGGGCCCGATAAGAAGAATAACAAGTTGCCTGTTGTCCCGGTTACAGCGCGTCAGTCTGGTAGCGCCGCAGCTTCCCCTTATTGCCTCTGGCTCCCGGGGACCCCGCGTTTACGGCCCCCGACGCGCCTCCTCCTGCACCCGGCTTTCACTTTACTGATAAAGGAACATTTCCTCATAAGAAGCTATAAAAAACACTAAGAAAAAGCTGTGGTGGAGGAGGTTCCTACAGCCTTGTTCATAAAACACGGAATGATGCTCCCCCTGCTCCTCCTCTGCTCCTCCTCTGCTCCTCTCTGCTCCTCCCTGCTCCTCCTCTGCTCCCCCTGCTCCTCCTCTGCTCCTCCCCTGCTCCTCCCCTGCTCCTCTCTTCTCCTCTCTGCTCCTCCCTGCTCCTCCTCTGCTCCTCCTCTGCTCCTCTCTTCTCCTCTCTGCTCCTCTCTGCTCATCTCTGCTCCTCTCTGCTCCTCTCCGCTCCTCCACCGTCACCTGATTCTTGTGTAATCCAATGTGCCACTGCACCACCATCACCACCTCCACCTCCACCTCCACCACCACCTCCACCTCCACCTCCACCTCCACCTCTAGCGTCTCTCTCTCTGGGGCAGCAAGATCTTTGGCTTTCAGCAGCCCTTTATCCTAACATAATGGAGATGTAGGTGAACAGAACCTCTGACCTCACCTCACATCCCACCACACACACACAACCACACACCACGTGTGTGTGTGTGTGTGTGTGTGTGTGTGTGTGTGTGTGTGTGTGTGTGTGTGTGTGTGTGTGTGTGTGTGTGTGTGTGTGTGTTCTGATCCGTATCAGTCAAGCAGATGGGCCAGCTACCCTGGCACACACACACACACGCACACACACACCCGCACATGCACACACACGCACGCACGCACACATGCACACACACACAAATAAAGCAGCACAAACAGGATCCCTCAGTATTATCCCGCCGTGTACGCTCGTGAAAAACATGGAGGCAATTATCGCTTAAATGGCCATCTCAACACACTTACACACACACATGCACAGGCACGCACGCACACACACACACACACACACACACGTCTGCATACACCTTCTCAGTCCTCAGGTTCATCTGTCAGGCTGACAGCTGGACTCGGCGGAGGCGGGCTCTGCCAGAGCTCAATCCCTCTCCGGATTACCGAGAGCTGAAGAACATCCTTGGAAATATGGGGAGAAACACTCGGATGCCATGTGTATAAGAAATATGTGTGAGGGTGTGTGTGTGTTGTTTGTTTGTGTGTGTTTGTCTTGTATATGTGTGTGTGTGTGTGCGTGTTGTTTGTTTGTGTGTGTGTTGTGTGTTCTTTATGTTTTGTGTGTGTTTTGTGTGTGTGTCTTTGTCTTATGTGTTTGTGTGTGTATTGTGTTAACATCTCACCGTCTCCTCCAACACGGGGGGGGGGATCTGGCCCCCCCCACACGTCTCCTGGCCTCTTGGCATGGACCTCGCTTGGCCCCAGAAGGGCCTCTCTCTCGATCTCTCTCGACAGGCGGCAGGTCAGACCGCTGCAGACCAGCCCTCTGCCTTTATGTGTGTGTGTGTGTGTGTGTGTGTGTGTGTGTCTGGCCTCAGTACCCCTCAATCCTCCTCCTCCTCCTTCACCTAGTTCTTCATACTCCCCATCCATTTTCCTCTTTTCCGCATCTTCCTCCTTCTCCTTTCCCTCCTCCTCCTTCATCTCCTCCTCATCCATTCCCCCATCCTCTTCCTTTTACTCCTCCTCCATCCCCCCTCCTCCTCCTCCTCCTCCTCCTCCTCCATCCCCCTCTATTCCCCTGCTCCTCCTCCATCATCCTTCTCCCCTCCTCTTCCTCCCCTCCTCCATCCTCTTCCTCCTCCTTCTCCATCATCTTTCTCCCCTCCTCCTCCTCCTCCATCCTCTTCCTCCTCCTCCATCCTCCTTCCCTCTCCCCTTCTCCTCCTCCTTCACCTCCCCTCTCTTCCTCTCTCCTCCTCCTTCTCCCCCTCCTTCTCCTCCCCATGCCAGATGGGCCCTCAGACAGCTGTTTACCTGCGGTCCCCCCCTCCCCCCCAGAGGCGATGCGTGGGGCTGAGGCCTTAAATATACAAAAGGTAGACGGACAGTGACCCGGGATGGTGCCTGGTCCTCCATCACTGTCGTCGCCCCGGGCAACGGGTCACGTCAACAGTGTCGTTTGGAAGACGACGAGGACGGCAGCGGAGGCCCGTACGGGACAGCTGGTCGCGAGTTTGAGTCTCGCACGCGAAACGACGCTTGACAACAACGTCTGGCGCCGTCCGCCCCGGTGATGATTGATGGCGTCAGCTTAGAGGCCGATTAAAGGCCACTGCAGGCCTCCTGGCCTCCTTCCCATTGGTCCCAGTCTCTCCCTGTGGTTTCCCACCACGAGCGCTGAGGGCTGAGGCGGTCAGTGGAGACCCGAGTCCCTGAGACTCCAGTTCTTCAGGCTTTTTCCCTTCTTTCCTTTTGATTCTCTTCTCTTCATTCTCCCTCTGGTCTCATTTCTCCTCTCGATGCTGCCTGATGGATCTGGACAGTCGGGGGGAAGAATGGAACAAGGGGGGGGGCGCTCGACTGTGGTCTCTCTCCCCCACCTTCTCTCCGTCTCCTTGGTCTAATTATCTAGATTGGGTTTCCGTGGTGACGGGGGTGACGGGGTCGTCCATATTGTCCTTGTGGAAGACGCCCATTGGGAGTCAATGGAGAAGTCGTTCACGTATCCGCCCCACTCCTAACTTTCTGACTAATTAAATTCCCTTAATGGAGGAGGGCGAGAGCAAAGTCAAAATAGACTAGAGAGAGAGAGAGAGAGAGAGAGAGAGAGAGAGAGAGAGAGAGAGAGAGAGAGAGAGAGAGAGAGAGAGAGAGAGAGAGAGAGAGAGAGAGAGAGAGAGAGAGAGAGAGAGAGAGAGAGAGAGAGAGAGTGAAAATGTAGTAAGAGATAGCCGGCACTGACCCTCAGTCCCGGCGTGAAAGGTGAAAGGTAAAGTAAAAATGGCTGCCCGCCTTATCTTCATCCCACGGAGGAGGGAGGGAGGGAGGGAGGATGGGGGAGAGGGAGGAAGCGAGGGAGAAAGAAAGCGAAGGAGGGAGGGAGGAAGGTAGGAAGAGAGGGAAGGCGGAAGATATGGAGGGAGGAAGTGAGGGAGGGAGGGAGGGAGGGAAAGAGGGAGGAAGGGAGAGAGGGAGAGAGAGCTGTAGGAAGGCAAGGAGGGAGGGAGGGAGGGAGGGAGGGAGGGAGGAAGGGAGAGAGGGAGGAAGTTAGAGAGGGAGGAAGTGAGGGAAGGAGGGAGAGAGGGGGAGAGGGAAAGAGAGAGGGAGGGAGGGAGGGAGCAGGCCGGTGTATCCCATTGTTACCTGGCGGGGGGGAATAACATCCTTAATTTGCCCTAAGCCTGCTCTATTAGGGATGGAGCTCCTCTCACCGTTAGCTGCTAATTGGAAAAGTCTTCCCCTGCTTAACTTCTATTACGCCGTGTTCTTTTGCTAATGAAAAAATGGCTCTTTTTAAATTCCCACCTCCGTCGCTTTCCTCGGTTCAGACCATCAGTCAAACTATAGGAAAGCACACTTGTTTTCTCCGTGTGCCTCTCTCTCTCTCTCTCTCTCTCTCTCTCTCTCTCTCTCTCTCTCTCTCTATCTCTCTATCTCTCTATATCTCTCTCACTAGCTCTCTCTCCCCCTTTCCTCCTCTATATCTCCCCCCTCCCCTCTCTCTCTCTCTCTCTCTCTCTCTCTCTCTCTCTCTCTCTCTCTCTCTCTCTCTCTCTCTCTCAATTTGATTCATGTGTATTGCTGTACCGGGAGTTAACTTCCATATTTAGCGTTGCTCAGAAGCAGTTGGCCGTATATACTCAATATGATATAAAGATATTTAGTACTTAAATACTTACTTATGAGGGGCCTAAAGTGTGAGACTAAAGCTAATCTTCTTTCATTCCTAATGTCCTTTTAATAAAAATACATTATGGTGTTGGCCCACAGCTGCGTATAATAATAATAATAATAATAACAATAACAGAGACAGTAAGGTTTGGTCTGTTCATCTGCCTTCTGCCGGCAGAATCCCATCTGCCGTCGTTCCAATGGTCTGGTGCTGACATGTAAGTATTTACCTGGCAAATACCTGGTGTTTACTGTATATTATGGGTAATTACCACAGGTAACACGCAGGTCAATACAAAGAAACTACAGCTGAAATACTAAGAAAAACCTATTACCCCTATTACCCATCAAGTCAACTTAGTACCATGTAGTTGGTAATCGCGTATGCTACTTCTTTGGTCGGAGGACAACCAGTTCTTCGAAACACCTCCCCTATTCAAGTCACAATTGTGGTTTATGTAGTGGAGGTTTTTCTTAGCATTTCAGCTGTAGTTTCTCTGTATTAACCTGCTGGTTACCTGTGGTAGTTACCCATAATACACTGTAGTTACCATGTATTTACCTGGGTTAATACTTCAAAGAAAGCAGAAAGGCAGGGAGCAGACGCAGACACACAAACACACATGGACGGGTCTCCTGATGCGTAAATCTGCAGGCCGAGTCCCTGTGGTGGCGGCCGGCGGCCAGTAGAGGGCGTTTGGGCGTGGCCGCGCATCCAAGAAGAGAATCCATCCTGAATACTGAATAGATTCATCAGTAAAGATTCTTCAATTTTTTCGCCGTGTGTCACAAGTACAATGGAATGCGTACTTCCCATACACTCCCGCAAAATACATTTTGACTATAATAATATCAGCAATACTTACTATGCTACTATACTAACAATTAAAGTAAAATAAAGTGCCTAATGAATGATATATACATCTAAATCTAAATCTGGAGCATTGATCCTCTTTATTGGTCCATGTACACACACAGTGAAATGTGTTCCTCTCATTGAACCCATCCTAGTATTAAGAGCAGGCAGCAGCTATTGTATAAACAGCTGCCCAGCGAGCAGGGTAGGAGGTCTGGTGCCTTGCTCAAGGGCACCTCGGCGCCGGTTTCCGTTTGTCGTGACGCCGTCAAAGTGCACTCAATTAGGGTTCAGTAACGGTGACAAGAATCGATTTAGCATCTTATTTCTGGTTTCAGTTTGTATTCGTCCTGTTGGAAGGAGAGTTGTTTTCAGGTTAATTGTACCTTTACAGCAAAAGCACCGTGCTGGGATTTTAGGCTGATTGAACGAGGTGCTAAGTGGAACCAACTGCTATTAGTTTCCTTGTGCCAAGCCAAAGTGGTTGTTGGTTTTTATTCTTTTGTCGGCCTAACTAATTATTTATTTGCTATTACTCCAATAGTCTTAGCGTTAGTGTTACAAAAAGCTTAGCTTTTCGACTGAACATGTGATGCAAATTGAATCCGACTCAGATGAGGCTCTAAATGAGTCAGCGTGTGTGAGTGGAAACAACATCATGGGAAGCATGAAGAACGTATCATTCTAAGCTCAACTCAATTGAAGATGTTAAGGCAGACAACTTTCTCATTACTTGGAGATGAGCTACCTTGATACGTTTTACTGTTTGTTTGGTAGGGAGAAAGGCTCAGGTCTGGTAATGAAGTGTGTGCTATTTGCAAGCTCTGCTCAGCCTCTGTCTAATGTGGTCAGGGTCTTTCCATTGGTTCTTTGAATAGTGTCCATTATGGTCTATAGTCCAGGGGTTCTCATAATGTTTGGGCCCAGGGACTGGGGCACAGGGGACACAGTTTTCCAAGGACCCCTCAAAATCATAACGCTGACTAAACATACGCTTAACTACCTTCTTTTCTTCAGACCTGTTTTCAAGTGAGTGATTCATGACAGGTTGATGTGTCACCATCACATCAGAGTTTCTATTGGCCCAAAGCTAACATGGGTGGGACTAATGGACACAATAAGCTTGTTTTATTGGTGCAAATGGTCCCCGTCTGTAGATATGCATTTATTTTATGATTCAGCGCAATTTTTATAATTGAAAGCAGATTATTTTGCAGACCCCGTTGGCTATGGGTCCGGGTGCCCCCAGGGGTTCAGGGACCTCCACTTTGAGAACTACTGCAATAGTCGAGTCCATTGTGCTAATTGTGTAGCCCTTAATACAGCTAGTCTAAAGGAACATCACAGACC
>JANIIK010000348.1:75000-90253 GCA_027704905.1 Muraenolepis orangiensis
GTGTGTGTGTGTGTGTGTGTGTGTGTGTGTGTGTGTGTGTGTGTGCGTGTCCGCGCATATTTTTCCCCAAAACCTTTCCAGTGACTTATA
This sequence comes from Muraenolepis orangiensis, assembly GCA_027704905.1. NCBI lineage: Eukaryota > Metazoa > Chordata > Actinopteri > Gadiformes > Muraenolepididae > Muraenolepis > Muraenolepis orangiensis. Next base: position 75,091 of record JANIIK010000348.1, read on the forward strand.
TACACAGCGAAATTAGACTGCAGGCATGATTCCATTTTTTGTAAGTTGTGGCAGGCTAATATATTTGAGGTTATTAACAATATATCAAGGGGTCCCAGAACAATAAATACCTCATTCCAGGCATCGCAATAACAGATGAAATGTCACCACGGCAATTGCATTCAAATGCACGTCTTTTTATGACTTTCGGTCCACGGATGGAGAAATAAAAGACAGATTTTTGAATTCTGACGGTGAGACATTATGTCAACTCCAGTCTGCCAGTAAGTAGCATGAGCAGGTTGATGATGAGATGACCTTCATATGTGACCTGGTATCTAAATATTACATATGTATATAATATACTGTAACAGTCAGTGCTGCCTCCAGCCATTCACATGGCTACTTGAGAGCTCCTCCCAAAGACAAGGACACAGGGTGATGAAGAATCCGGTTTATTGCAAGAGTTTGAATCATTGTGAACAGAGCAGATGGTGCATTCTAAAGCTCTTCCTCGAGTGTGTGTGTGTGTGTGGTGGCTGTTTGAACCTGTGGGTCCTTGATTAACAATGACCCACAGGTGTGCAGCTGCTTAAACCAGCCCTAGAGTAATCAGTCTGACCCAGGTGAGGCTGCTTAAACCAGCCCCCCTCCACACACACTCCACATATACATCTGACAACGTACAGCATAAAGGGGCAGGAGAGTCCGGTGGTTAAAGTGGATGGGTTCAAAGTCCCTGAGCAAGATGCTGTGCCCTCTTGTTGTGATCAAAGTGTCTGATGCTAAATGAGGGAACGGTGAATAATGAATAGGATATTGACGTGTGCCGCTGCGCGTGTGTGTGTGTGTGCAGATCCGCTCGGACCAAGACAGGGACATCTCCATCCGCTACAGCATCACCGGCGTGGGGGCCGACCAGCCCCCCAACGAGGTGTACAGCATCGAACCGGTGGCCGGCAAGATGTTCGTCACCAAGCCCCTGGACCGAGAGCAACGCTCCTCCTACCACGTGAGTCTGTGTACCTCGCTGTCTGTCTCTGTCTCTCTGTCTGTCTGTCTCTGTCTCTGTCTCTGTCTATGTGTCTCTCTGTCTCTGTCTCTCTGTCTCTCTGTCTCTGTCTGTGTCTCTCTGTCTCTCTGTCTCTGTCTCTCTGTCTCTCTGTCTCTATCTCTGTCTCTGTTGCTGTCACTGTCTCTGTCTCTCTCTGTCTCTCTCTGTCTCTGTCTGTGTGTCTGTGTGTCTGTCTGTCTGTCTGTCTGTCTGTCTGTCTTTCTGTCTCTCTGTCCCTCTCTGCCTCTCTCATGCGATGTATGCTATCAAAGGACATCCTAATACAAAATGTAAAAAGAAAATATTGTTGAATAACCACATTGGGTGTTTAAAAGTTTCCTGTCTTTGGGAAGTCAAAGTCAAAGTCACAGCCAAAGTTACAGCCAAAGTTACAAAGCTAGAGTCCCATGGAAGTGGCAGGGCCGGGCCTATTAGTGGAAGGAGAACAGATTTACACCCAAGAGAAAGCACCAATCGATGAGCAGATTTGTTAAGAAAGTCAGCGGCTTGCTGAGCTCTTCATAAGTTAAAGCGCGCTGTGCGCTGGCTGTCAGGGGAAGGCTTTCTGTTCATAAGGGAACAAGCAAGAGAGATCAGAAGGACACTGTACAGGACCCTTATACGTGGCTGAGAGCAAGGTGTTTTAACCACTTCTGGGACACTACAGGGGCCACTAGCCCACACCAATTCAGCGAGACAAGCGAGAACATAAAGTACATAATACCTATGGAATGTCCCCACTTGTCCCCGAGACGATGATGACAAGCCCCCTGAATCACGTCAAGTCAGAATCAAATCAAAGCGTATCCGTAGAGCATCGTTAAGAGCTTCACAGAACAAACACACACACACATTGACTTATGGAAATATGAACTAATGAAATGAAATGCAGAACAAAACACAGAATTACTCTCCAAGCTGGAGTAGAAACTAATTCTGCTCTACGTCAGGGGCTGGGGGCGTGGCTTACGGGGCTGGGGGCGTGGCTTATCGGACAAACTCAAAACAAACTCAAAGTTTTTTTCCGCCATCTTTAAAATCAGTAAAATTCTCCGTGGACGTGAAGGTGACAGTGGTCCGTGGACGAGACAAACTACGTTTGTTTGCGTTGTTGTCCTCGGCAGAAGGTCACAATAAACTAGAGGAGCTTCTAGAACAAACCGCTATTAGAAAAACTACAGCGTGAGATGTCTTCAGCGGGGGACAGGACCGAGGAGCTAATCGATAACAAACTGGACGATACGAGGGGCTAATCGATAACAAACTGATGATCCGCTGCTGTCACTCTGGTCCTGGTAAGTTTTACTTTATAAATCTTTCCCGTGTTGCCAACCAGCTTTGTATTTGTATTTGTTATGTTCCTATCATCACAAATGAGGAGCTATGATTGCTAGGCTTCTGTTAGCCGATATTAACCTTGATAACGTCAGGATGCTACTTTCTAAAAACAGTAAAGTGTAATGGAGTCATGTTTTAATGCACTTTTCTCTTGTTTTAGTTGTTTATGGAGTCGTCTTCCCTGGACGATGCGATGCGGAGCTACGGCCCCCACTGGGCTGCAGCTCACAGGAGCCCCTCAGCCCATCGGAGCTTTATTAACATGGACTTATTACACTGCACTCTATACTTTTACATTTTGTGATTACTGTATATTGTGTATTTAATGTTTTTTGTTTTTTTTAAATAAAACATTTCTATTTTTCATACAATGTCCGCTTCATTATGCTTTATCAACCGAGAAACATAATACAAGATGACAGTTTTGAAGAAGAAAAGGCAAATGGTCCCTTCTGTTTAAGTACTCTATTAATGCAGCTCTAACGTCAAGTCCATTTTATTAGTATAGTCCTTTATCACAGTTAGGGGCTTCAACGTAATCGCGTCCATAGCACTAAAGACGAGCAGCTGTTTGTAGCCTCAAAGCCAGGCGCAACACTTTAACATCCATCATGTAATATACTGTTGTGGAAGTTGGCGCGAGCTGCTGGGAAAGCAGAGACGTTAACAGTGACGTCATGACGTGGCTCTCTCGGCGAAAAAGGCAGTGGAAACGCAAATCAGTTTTTTGCCGGCTCCCCAATTGAACCAAATGCGAACCGGCTCCGTTGACTCGCGAGAGCCCGAACTGGGCTTTCTTTGGTGGAAACGAAGCCTGAGAGATCTAAACGGAGTCACATGACCAGGAGGCCTGTCTCCTTTAGGGAGGTTAAAAGGAGCCAAGTCGTTATCTCCAGCGCCCCTCCTCCTCCTCCAGGAGGTAGAGATAAGGACATGGGGGCTCCCTGGTTGTTGCTTGGGGGGGGCAGCAGGTACACGTGTCGGGTGGAGGACGAGATCAGGAAATGCAAAAACAGGATATAAAAAAAAAAAAATAATAAAATAAAAGGAATAGAAAAATAGTGCAAAATCCAATTAACCCTGGAGAGACCTTGGGATGGAATACGGCTGGAGGTGCAGAGAAGAGGATGAAGATGGGAGGACAGATTGGACGGGAGCTCTGCTTGGGTGCAGGAGAGGCAGATGGAAAAAGGCTCCTTGTTTCTATGTGCTGCCAAAAAAAGGGGGACAGAAATGAAGCCTGGCTGGCTGGCTGGCAGGTGTCTCTTCCAGTTAGGAGCCGTCTTAATGGCCCTGCAGGGCCCAGGTAGTCAGCCTCTCAGACCCAGAGAGACGGAGAGGCTGCTTTCTCCCCGTAGTGGAAAAAACATGGAAAGTCAGTTGGTTTTTATCTCTTATATTATTATATATTATCGAATATTATTCCTTTCCAGTGCTTGTTCTTTACTAAATGATTCCCCCTTCTCCCCGCTCCCCCAGAGAGCGGTCGCAGACCAATAGTCCTGAAACAGACGGGCTTGGGTGCTGGGTGTCCGTGGTCCTATGGATGGGGTTCCTGATAGAGATCTCTCACGGCTCCGTGCCTTGTTTGGATTCCCTGATCGGGTTGGGTTACCACATCGCTGGTGCTGGGGAAGGACTAGGATTGAATTAGTCACACGGCGGGAGATGCAAAGGCTTGAGTTAAGACCCAGTGACGTCACGGAGCACAGAAGGGGTCCTTTGTGTGAGGCTCCATGTGATGCATGGGTCTGACCAGTCACTCATAGGGGTCCATGTACAGCATAGGGCAAAACAAAGGTTGTTGAAATCAGACCTAGTGATGTCATCTAGCCAAGCCTTCTGCTTTCGGTTCAATGTCCTCATAAAAACAGGGTGGAGGGGGAAGCATACCGGACACCTTTTGCAAGAGAGAATAGATTCCAGTTCCAGGTCTGGGTCCAAACTGTGACAGGGTCCTTGATCCGTCGGCAACACAGCAGTGTTTCTCAGTGACTGAGGCTGAGCGATGGGGGGGGCTGTACGAGGAGGTTCAAGAGATGGAGGTTCTTCAAGAGATGGAGGAGGTTCTGTAGACTTCAGTTCAAGTCAGACAATGGACCAGCCCTTGGATCAACGGCTGGGTTTTTAAACCAAACACACATTCCTTTCTGGGATTGTCTTGTAAAAATTAGACTTCAGTGTATTGAGGTTCTACTGCAAAGGTGTGAAGAGGGTTCAGGGGTACCTGTTGCCAAGGCAACCAGCATTTTATTAACACCTTGTTTCATTGGGTTCCGCTGAATGCAAACCTTTTTCAACGTCTGGAGATAAAACATGAAAGCCTCGAGACTCGCCGTGTGCATAAAGCTCAGTTTCCTCCAGTCAGACTGTCTTTCTTTCAACCAATCAGTTCTTTGTAGATACATTCTGACCTGTTTCCCATTTATTTAAGTTATTCAAGTACATTTTTTGCTTCTTTCACTAAACACTTTCATTAATCAATTTCAAACAGACGGAGCGCTGGATTGAAAGGGGAAGGGCACCAGATGTTTATTGATGCCACACTCAAACAGAACCCTCGGGCAGAGCAAGTGTTTGAACCCACAACCAATTCCCAAATAAGACAGAATCAGTCAGTGTTGACATTCTCTCTCTCTAAAATGTATGCAAATAAACTCTCTCTCTCTGTCAGTGTTTACTCGACATTTAACGATAAAGGTTTCATCTCCCCTCGGTTCTAACGTTTGTATTTCTAAATGGATGCACTTTTTTTTACTATAAGCTTTGGTTTTGGTTTGTTATTTTTTTCACTATCGATAGTCCATTGGAAACAGACACTAAACAGTCACACAGGTTTAAACATAACCCAATTGCATGATGCAATCTTCTGAATGACGAACGTTTGACATGTGTCTCTTGTGTGTGTGTGTGTGTGTGTGTGTGGATCTCGTGTTCCCACCCCACCTGGGACAGATCAGCTGTCCCTCTGTATCCCATCCCATCTCTCTCTGTGGGGGGTGGTGGGTTCAAATCCCCCCCTGAAGTTTATCAACCCCAAAACATGAAACATTTGAAGATTTCAAAAAAGGAATTCCAATAGACCAGCAGAAGATTGATGTTCCATGTCTAAATATTACAAAATATGAAACACATGAATATATTGAATTTATACGTAAGTCCAAATAGAAGGCACATGTTTGACTTTTCCTTTAATAAAATCGCTGTTGTGTGTAGAAAACGGTAGCTTTTCCACATCCGTCATCTTTTTCCTTACTCTTACTTCTATTCCTTTCACACGGCTATCACACACGGCTCTTGACCCTTGACCTCCTTCTCCTTCTCCACCACCTGTCTTCCAGCTCCGAGCGCACGCGGTGGACATGAACGGCAACCAGGTGGAGAACCCCATCGACCTGTACATCTACGTCATCGACATGAACGACAACCGGCCCGAGTTCAGGAACCAGGTGTACAACGGCTCGGGACGAGGGCTCCAAGCCAGGTACCACCTCCGGGTCTCTGATTGCAAGCAGAAGTGAGGGATCTGAACCGGTAAAGACTATTGACAGCTGGATGAGGAGGAGGAGGAGGAGGAGGAGAAAGATGAGGAGGAAGATATGATTAATAGTAGGAACAGATGAGTGGCTGCCGGCAGACGCATTTCAGCGAGCGAGGACATACGCCTGACCGATGGATCAGTGAATCAGTCAAACATGAACGACAGGGACGACGCTGAGGAGCTTAGTGGGCTAACGAGCAAGATGGCAGCGCGTCCGGTCCTTTAACGAACACACGCAGAGGGGTCAGGGGGGGGGGGCTGCGGCGACGCCCCTTTAGCATACGGGCCGGGAGCAAATCGAGCGGATGTTACCCACTTAAAAAATAAAGAGCGGGCCATCTGCTGTTACAAGGTACGGCGCCGACTGGATGGGACTGGAAATGGTCCGGCGCCTATTCTGAGGGGGGGGGGGGTTATTCCCAGACAAACAGACATGGGGGATGCGTCCCCCTCCTCCGCCTCCTCCTCCTCCTCCCCCTCCTCCTTCTCCTCCTCCTCCTCCTCCTCCTCGCCCGTTGTTCATTTAGTTGGGCTCCAGCGGCGCCATAAAGCAAACAGAGGACCGCTGGACCGAGCCTGGAGACAGCAGAGGAGAGAGAGGATTAAATGTACCAGGCTGGCTCACTTTATGGCTAACCTCGCAGACCAATCCCCTCTCCTGTGTGTGTGTGTGTGTGTGTGTGTGTGTGTGTGTGTGTGTGTGTGTGTGTGTGTGTGTGTGTGTGTGTGTGTGTGTGTGTGTGTGTGTGTGTGTGTGTGTGTGTGTGTGTGTGTGTGTGTGTGTGTGTGTGTGTGTGTGTTTGAAGCAGATGAACCTACAGTTTATTTTACTATGGATCATTCTAAATGGTGTCCAGATGCCCACACACACACACACACACGCACGCACGCACGCACGCACGCACGCACGCACGCCTGAACACACACACACACACACACACACACACACACACACACACACACACACACACACACACGCACGCACGCCTGAACACACACTAGCACACCGGCATGCATGACATTCCGCTGAACAATAATCATAAAGAAAGGAGTTTCAGGACGCTGGGCTCCAGCGGTTTCAATGGAAACCAATTACAGAGTTGAATTAGTTTCCAAATGAAAGAGTCATTAAGGGGACCTAATCCTGTCAGGCGCAGCGCAGGACGCCCGTACAAAAGGGGCCTCCGTTAAAAGGCCGGTGAGAGTGCAGCTTAATGAAATTAGCCGGGCGGGGCCGTGACACGTTGTGGTTCCTCATCTCTCCGTCTCCGCTCCGTCTCAATCTCTCTCCCAGCGGTCGGAACAAAGAGATGAGCGGCAGATTGATGCTCTGTCCTCCTCTTGGAAGAAGACCAGAGGACTGTGTTCAGCCCCCCCTTTAGCTCTCTAGCTCTCTCTCTCTCTCTCTCTCTCTCTCTCTCTCTCTCTCTCTCTCTCTAGCTCTCTAGCTCTCTAGCTCTCTCTCTCGCTCTGTCGCTCTGTCTCTCTGTCTCTCAAGATACAAGATACAAGATTTGTATTCTCCATTTGTATCAAGTACATAGGAACGCTTCCCTCCCGCAGTGTAAATCTTAAAAACAACACCATAAAATAAAAATTAAATATACAATAAAATAAACCAAAAAGAGCAGCAAAGTGACTTAAATGATATGTACATGGTTTTGTTTTTTGTTTTTTCGTTTTTTTTACACCCTGATGATCCCAGAGGGTGGTGCTCCCTATTAACCCTCTTAACCTCTCGGTCGAGAGTCGCTCTCCGGCTCATCAACTTGGCACCTCGCCAACCCCGCACCACGGGACCACGGGCGGGGCCAAGTTATAGACACACCCCCGTGACCTCTGACCCCCTCATCACCACGCTACACCCACGGAATACATCCACAGACTGTGGGGGTGGGTCAGAGGGTGGAGGAGGAGAGGGGGGGGGAAGCATTGTGGTCGGATGCACACGCATACAAGATCCCAGAGTGAGCGAGATTACAGCGAGCTAATAGTTAGTTAATTAAATATGTACTGTATAGATATAGATATATATATTCACAAATATGGTAAATGGTAAATGGACATTTATATAGCGCTTTTCTAACCAATGGTTACTCAAAGTGCTTTACAAGTCATGCCTCTCATTCACCCATTCATACACACATTCAACCACCAACGGCGGAGTCAGCCATGCTAGGACAGCCAGCACGTCAGGAGTTAGGGTTAGGGTGTCTTGCTCAAGGACACCTTGACAGCTTTTGCTAGGAGGAGGCGGCGGGGATCGAACCAGCAACCTTCCGGTTGTGAGGCGACCTCCTGAGCTATACTGCTGCCCTAAAGTGCAGTAGTGCAGCAGCATCATGAATACAGTGCAGTACAGTGCAGTAGCTGTAATGAGTCCAGAGAGTCCAGCAGAGTATGTAAGTTGAATGGTAATGACAATCTTATGAAAGTGATAGTGGCAGCACTCCTAGCAGTTCAGTAGGTCACTGCCAGTGCATAAAAACTATCCTTAAACCTGGTAGTCCGTGTTCGAATGCTGCGCAACCGTCCACCAGACGGTAGGGGGGAGAAGAGATGGTGCCCAGGGTGGTTGCAGTCCTTTATGATGGACTCTCTCTCTCTCTGACTCTATCTTTCTCTGTCGATATGTCTCTCTCTCTCTCTCTCTCTCTCTCTCTCTCTCTCTCTCTCTCTCTCTCTCTCTCTCTCTCTCTCTCTCTCTCTCTCTCTCTCTCTCTCTCTCTCTCTCTCTCTCTCTCTCTCTCTCTGTAAGAGGCCTTTAGCAAACTCCCTCTGGCCAAGTCCTTGCCAAACGTTGCTTTGAAACATAATGGAGTTTGAAATGGAAGCTGCGGTTACAATTATCCTCAGACAGAGGCTGTCACTGGTTTGATATCCCTATCTCTGACAATTAAAATGGACTACGGGCCACTGGACTGAGCCAGGAGAGAGAGAGAGAGAGAGAGAGAGAGAGAGAGAGAGAGAGAGAGAGAGAGAGAGAGAGAGAGAGAGAGAGAGAGAGAGAGAGAGAGAGAGAGAGAGAGAGAGAGAGAGAGAGAGAGAGAGAGAGAGAGAGAGGAGAACAAAGATTAGGGGACGTAGTGACTCAGCAGTTATACAAGGCGAGAGAGAGAGAGAGAGAGAGAGAGAGAGAGAGAGAGGGAGAGAGAGAGAGAGAGAGAGAGAGAGAGAGAGAGAGGAGAACAAAGATTAGGGGACGTAGTGACTCAGCAGTTATACAAGGCGAGAGAGAGAGAGAGAGAGAGAGAGAGAGAGAGGGAGAGAGAGAGAGAGAGAGAGAGAGAGAGAGAGAGAGGAGAACAAAGATTAGGGGACGTAGTGACTCAGCAGTTATACAAGGCGACACTGAGAGAGAGAGAGAGAGAGAGAGAGAGAGGGAGAGTGCGAGTGAGTGAAAGAGAAAGATGGATGGAAATACAGAGAGACAATGACAGAGATATAGAGATAAGAAGAGATGATGACAGAGACAGAGAGAGAGAGGGAAAGATAGAGAGAGAGAGAGAGAGAGAGAGAGAGAGAGAGAGAGAGAGAGAGAGAGAGAGAGAGAGAGAGAGAGAGTCTTAAAGTCTGGAGAAAATAGTAATTTGAGGTGAAAGGATGTTTCTCAATTTCCACGCTGAAAAATGTACACTTTCTCCTTGTGCTTATTTTTGTTGTTTGTCTATCCTCTTCCTCCTCCTCCTCTTCCTCCTCCCTCTCCTCCCATTCCTCCATCTCCTCCTCCTCCTCCCTCTCCTCCCCTTCCTCTTCCTCCTCTTCCTCTTTCTCCTCCTCCCCCTCCTCTTCCTCCTCCCTCTCCTCCTCCTCCCCCTCCTCTTCCCTCTCCTCCTCCTCCCCCTCCTCTTCCACCTCCTCCTCCTCCTCCTCTTTCTCCTCCTCCCCCTCCTCTTCCTCTTCCTCCTCCTCCTCTTCCTCTTCCTCTTCCTCTTCCTCTTCCTCTTCCTCTTCCTCCTCTTCCTCTTTCTCCTCCCTCTCCTCCTCCTCCCTCTCCCCCTCCTCCTCCTCCTCCTCACAGGCACGTACGTGATGCACGTGTCGGCCTTCGACGCCGACGACAACACCACGGCCAACGGCATGGTGCGCTACCGCATCCTGTCCCAGACGCCACACAGCCCCATCCCCAACATGTTCACCATCAACAGCGAGACGGGAGACATCGTCACCGTGGCAGCCGGCCTGGACCGCGAGGTCAGCCTCACCACACACACACACACACACACACACACACACACACACACACATATACACACACACACACACATACACACACACACACACACACACACACACACACACACACACACACACACACACACACACACACCGCTCCCTCTCTCTCTCTCTCTCTCTCTCTCTCTCTCTTTCTTTTTCTCACTCTTTCTAGCTCTGTATTCTCTCTCTCTCTATTCTCACTATCTATCTCTATTCTCTCTCTCGCTCTCTCTCTCTCTCTCGCTCTCGCTCTCTCTCTCTCTCTCTGTCTTCCTCTTATTTGTTGACTCTCCATCCTACATTAGATAGACAGATCCTTCACATCCTTCTTATGAACCTAAAAGGACACATTGTGTGTGTGATCGGACTGCATCCAGGCTATTGTTGTAGCTGCAATATTGAATAGTAAATACAGTATGTTGTACATGAATGTGTAGATTTAATTTTAGTTTGATCAATAAAATCCCAGAGACAAGGCCAGTCTACCTGTTTGGCTTCCTTGACGCCTAGAACTCTTACCCCCTGCTACCTTCCTCACTCTCTCTCTAAGCCACTTGGTGTCTAAATGCTAAATGGCTGATTAGTAATGTGTCGTCGTATCCCCCGGCAACCAAAACAAATGGATTTTCTTCCCCTGGTTTGTTCCTTTGTTATTGTTCATACTTTGCTTTGCTTGTGTTGTTGTTGTGTTTTGGTTGATTGTGTTTCCAGCAAGTGGGGGGGGGGGCAGCATGCCTTATTCACAAGCAGATTACTAATGTGTAAAAGTGTAAAACAATAATACACACACACACGCACACACGCACGTCCACACAGACACACATGCATACACACACAAACACCCACACCCATAGACACGCACACACGCACGCGCACACGCACACATGCTCTTGGTTCTTATTTATTTATTAAGAGTTGTCTCCCTTTTGCGGTCCCCTTGTTTCTAAAGCTGGACGTGATGATCCCAGTGTGTGTCCTCACAGCGGAGGCCCTCAGACACCACCACACATCTTCCTCCTCCTGTCATCGCTGACAGATCTATTAACAACACATCACACCTCCACGCACCGCGCTCTGGGTGTGTGTGTAGCGGCATGTGTGTGTGTGTGTGTGTGGATGTGGGTGTGTGTGGGTGTGTGTGTAGCGGCATGTGTGTGTGTGGGTGTGTGTGAAATATACACAAAGTCCTATGATCAGAGAGAGAGAGAGAGAGAGAGAGAGAGAGAGAGAGAGAGAGAGAGAGAGAGAGAGAGAGACTATATCCTATTATGCTATAGCTGAAGGATGCGTTTTCACAACAAACCAGAGCTAGGGCTGGAAGTGGAGCGTGAGAGAACTCAGCCTATTCAGCCCATTCCTTACCTACTGTACTGAACCTGGAGGAAGGCTCCAGTCAGTGTGGAACATCAAGACAACCACGCTGCCACTCGTCCACCAGCCCTTGTCTGTTCATCCGCCCTTCATTACATGTCACTGTGAGGTGAGTTTAGTGGGGAGCATGTTACCCACCAAACTCTACACAATTACCAGGCCAAAATACAATATATATACAATACACTCATAAAAACAATATATTAATTATAAACATTAAAAAAATATATATATATATAATATAATATATATATATATAAACAATATTTTCATTAAAAAAATAATAGTCTTCAGGTTCCGGTGGAACCCTGAGAGGTCTCTTGGCTCTCTTGCTCATCCCCTTCCCAGCCCGGCTCTCCACTGTCGCCTTGTTCACCCGCTTCCTCCCCCCAAGAGTTGTGCATTGTGTGCCAGTAGTATGTGTGTATGTGCAAGAGTAATGTGTGTGTGTGCAATAGTTGTGTGTGTGTGTGTGTGTGTGTGTTCTGCAGGTTTTAAGTGCTTCAAGGATATGGGCCTCAGCGGCCTCCCACAGTAAAGCTCTGCTGTTTTTCTTACTTTGTGTTATCTAAACATTGCTAATCCAGCCATGTAGCCTTAATGTAGGATTAGCTTTGAAGCTAACTAAAAACACATGCACAGACACACACACACACACACACACACACACACACACACACACACACACACACACACACACACACACACACACACACACACACACACACACACACACACACACACACACACACACGTGTGCACATGCACATACAAACAAGCACAAACATGCATGCATTCACACTAACACACATACACACACATGCCCATTCACACACACACACACACACACACACTTACACACACACACACACACACACTTACACACACACAAACCCAATAACCCAAAATAACCTTCAACCGTAAAGTTTAAGGTTTTTTAAACACAAATAGATATTCTAAAATATATGCAACATATATATTGTATTGTATATAATATATACAACACAGAAACAGACACACACACACACACACACACACACACACACACAGAAACAGACACACACACACACACACACACACACACACACACACACACACAGAAACAGACACACACAAACACCTCTCTCTCTCCTCTGCTCCCTAGCTCCCATGTACCTGAAAGTGTTTGTTTTGAGGTGTTTTTCCAAACAGACCAACAGGCGCTGCCCTCAGTCAGAGTAGAATCCCTGTGCATTAAAGTGTCAGCCATGAAAGCTTTAACCCGAGGTCATGCAGCGCTACTCAACACAGCAGGACGCCAGCTGGGACACGTCCCAGGGTGGAGCTCCCCTGCAGACTGGGACTGAACTCCTCTGGGGGGGTTGGGGAAGTGGAACACTAACACTTTTAGGGGTTCGGGGGGATGGGGCTTAGGGACAGAGGGTGGGGCTTAGGGACAGGAGGGTGGGGCTTAGGGACAGAGGGTGGGCCTTAGGGACAGAAGGGTGGGGCTTAGGGACAGGATGGTGGGGCGTAGGGACAGGAGGGCGGGGCTTAGGGGTAGGATGGTGGAGCTTAGGGACAGGTGGGTGTGGCTGAGGGACAGGAGGCGGAGCTTAGGGGACAGGAGGTGAAGCTTAGGGGACAGGAGGCGGAGCTTAGGGTCAAGTGGGTGGAGCTTATAGACAGGAGGGTAGAGCTTCGGGCAGGGGGTGGGTCTTCGGGTCAAGGGGGTGGAGCTTATGGGTAGTAGGGTGGGGGTTATGGTGCAGGGGGTGTGGCTTGTGGGAAGAAGTGTGGAGCTTCAGGGCAGGAGTAAGGATGTTGAGGTGGTGGTGGAGGGGTGGGGGTGGCGAGGCTCTCACGTTGTCCAAGAGATCAACACTTTCCCCTGGACGAAACCTCCCCCCCCCCCCTCTCACCCCCTCCACTCCCTCCCCCCTCGACATGCATGCATATGTCAGCTCCGTCTCCGATATTGTTTTTGGTTGTACTTCCTGCGGATCAACAGACCGGAGCTCTTAAGACGGAAGCCAGATCTGTTTTGTCTTGTTGTGGCGGAGCCGGAAGGTTCCACAACATCCCTACATAATTACTCTGGTGTCTAATTAGAGAGAGCCATGTGTACCACGTGGGACCGTGAGCGGGACAGGCCAGCCGCCTCTAAACAAGACGTGGGGAAACAAAGGAGTGTGTGTGTGTGTGTGTGGTGGGGGGGGGGGTTGTGTGTATGTGTGTGTGTGTGTGTGTGTGTGTGGTGGGTATGTGTACGCCAACACTTACCCTTGCAAAATGAGAAGTTGTTTGTGTTTGCTTCTCATTGTGCATGTGTGTGTGTGTGTGTGTGTGTGGGCATTAGCGTATGTGTTTGTGTACTGTAAACATGCAGACGGGTGTGTTGAGTGTGTGGTGTGTGTGTGTGTGTGTGTGTGTGTGTGTGTGTGTGTGTGTGTGTGTGTGTGTGTGTGTGTGTGTGTGGTGTGTGTGTGTGTGTGTGTGTGTGTGTGTGTGTGTGTGTGTGTGTGTGCTTGGGGGAGTGCTTGTTGTAATGAGGGGGGTGGGAGGGCGTGTGGGTTCATCAGAGGGTCTGTGGCGTCTCGCTGAGAGGAGTGTGATGGTGAGGGCTTGTCTCCTTCTCCTCCTAATGTGGCCCACCGGTCTAATTGGGATATTTACCCGGTAATTAGCAGGTGGGGGAAAAGAGCCCTGCAAGTGTCATTGGGAATATCCACCAGACAAGTTATCCCCACAGACAAGCTACGCTAGGCCCAAAGCTTCCCCCTCCCGTAGCCCATTAGAGAGAGAGAGAGAGAGAGAGAGAGAGAGAGAGAGAGAGAGAGAGAGAGAGAGAGAGAGAGAGAGAGAGAGAGAGAGAGAGAGAGAGAGAGAGAGAGAGAGAGAGAGAGAGAGAGAGAGAGAGAGAGAGAGAGAGAGAGAGAGAGAGAGAGAGAGAGAGAGAGAGAGAGAGAGAGAGAGAGAGAGAGAGGATTTAGAATCACACCAGCACACGGTAGTGAAATCTCAGATATTCTAAGGGGGGGAGGACCATATTTCAGCATCCAGTGAAGATACAAGATTTGTATTGGCCATTTGTAACAAGTACATAAGAACTCTTCCTCCCCATTCCCTCCCGCAGTTTAAATCTTAAAAACAACACCATAAAAATATAAATTATATATACAATAAAATAAACAAAAAAAAGCAAAGTGACTCTAAATGATAGGTACATAACAATGATAACAGTGATAACAATGAAGTGTGTCCTCTTGAGCTGGGCGATGAGATGGCGTTCTTCACTCTCAGGTATTAGTGATCTGTGGATTCTTCATTAGTCACTGTCAGTCGGTTCATTGTCTTCACATCTGTCTCACAGCCACGCCAAACATGGTGGAGTCTTGTTCCACACGCTCCCTCGCCCACACACACACACACACAGGATCACACACACAGGCTTGCCCACGCACGCACACACACACACACACACACACACACACACACACACACACACACACACACACACACACACACACACACACACACACACACACACACACACACACACACGCGCAAACACACAGGCACACACACACAAGCGTGCAGAACCTCAGAGAGTGATGCATCTGTCTCTCTCTCTCTCTCTCTCTCTCACTCCCTCTCTCACACACAAACACACAGGCACGCAC
>JANIIK010000349.1:10000-12500 GCA_027704905.1 Muraenolepis orangiensis
GACAGTGAAGTGTCTCTCTCTCTTATATCTCTGCCTCTTGAGGTGGAGAGACAGTGAAGTGTCTCTCTCTTATCCCTCTGCCTCTTGAGGTGGAGAGACAGTGAAGTGTCTCTCTCTGCCTCTCGAGGGGGAGAGACAGTGCAGTGTCTCTCTCTTATCCATCTGCCTCTTGAGGTGGAGAGACAGTGAAGTGTCTCTCTCTCTTATCCATCTGCCTCTTGAGGTGGAGAGACAGTGAAGTGTCTCTCTCTCTTATCTCTCTGCCTCTTGAAGTGGAGAGACAGTGAAGTGTCTCTCTCTTATCCATCTGCCTCTTGAGGTGGAGAGACAGTAAAGTGTCTCTCTCTTATCTCTCCTTCACCTAATCCTTGATACCAGAGGTGATTGGTTGATTCCATATCTCCCGCGGCGGTCTCTCTTCTTCTACGGGGATAAGCCGGAGTAGAGAGTAGATTTCCCTGCGCGGTCTCTCTCTTCCTCCACACAATTATTACGTTATTCTCACTTTTGATCTCTTCCTCAGACCTCCCTTAAAGACCACTTCCTTCAATGAGAACACAGACTGCATACCTGACCTATTAGTTGTGTTAATATTAATTGTGTTAAACTTATATATACTCTATAGTATTATATATACACTATAGTATTATTTATACTGAGTATATACTGAGTATATATACTACTATAGGGTATATATAATACTATAGAGTATATTATACTCTATAGTATTATATAGAGCTGTTAGTGAGACTAGCTGTCAGAGAGAGAGAGAGAGAGAGAGAGAGAGGGGGGGGGGGAGAGAGAGAGAGGGGGGGGAGAGAGAGAGAGAGAGAGAGAGAGAGAGAGAGAGAGAGAGGAGAGAGAGAGAGAGAGAGAGAGAGAGAGAGAGAGAGAGAGAGAGAGAGAGAGAGAGAGAGACCTCACGAGACTGCGATGGAGATGGTGATGGGTCTGCAGCCGAAAAACAGCGATGATGGTGACTGAATCCTGACACGTTCTCACATCTATTTATATATTTATATTCATATTTATATTAATTCCTGACCCTGAGGTATGTTGATGCGTGGTCCCGGAGCGGGGGGGGGGTAGGGGGGGACAGACGGACAGGACGTTGACCCCTCAGAGCCCACCTTGGTATCATTAGGATATACAGCAACATCATCTGACCGGCAGGTCTCCTCTGGGGTCGGAACCTAGAATACCTCCTGGTGATGAGAGTGGAGGTATAGGGGGGGATTCGGTATAAACATGTCAATCTTCCGTCTGAACTGAACTGCCGGGGGGGTGGGGGTTACTGTGTAGTGATGGTGACGGAGGCGGAGGGGAGCTCAGATCCATGCATATGTGGATGTATATGTGTGTGTGTGTGTGTGTGTGTGTGTGTGTGTTGGCTGTGTGTTGCTGTTTGTTTCCATGTTCCTGCCTGCCCTCCTCATCCTAATCAGCGCTGTGACAAATGAAGACATCCTGCAGCGTGATTCCTTTGAATGTTTCACCAAGCCGCCCCTGGGCCCCGGGGGACGGCTGTGTGTTTGTGTTTTAGACAACAAAACAACAAAAAACACTAAAAACAACTAAAACACATATCTGAGACCAGTAGTATCTGGATTAATGAGGGGTCAAACTGATGAAAGGTTACCGCTGAAAGATGCTCAGAGAGGCAGGTTGGTGGAAGAGGGTCCCTGGCTAGGAAAACATGTTGCAGTGGAGAGGAGGATGATGAAGAGCAGGAGGATGATGAAGAGGGTGGTGTGTGTGTGTGTTTGTGTGTGTATGTGTGTGTGTGTGAGTGTGTGTGTTGCGGTTTCCAGTGTGTGGAGTGCATTAGGCTTTATGGTCTCTGTGGTGGTTTTGGTCTCTCTTATATATCTACATATATATACTGTATACCCTTATTGAAAACAGACAACACATACGCTAGTTTGTGCTTTTATTCTCCCTTTTGAGCACAGCCTTTTAAAACTCTCTCTCTCTCTCTCTCTCTCTCTCTCTCCTCTCTCTCTCTCTCTCTCTCTCTCTCTCTCTCTCTCTCTCTCTCTCTCTCTCTCTCTCTCTCTGTCTCTCTCGGGGCGTTCATATAATGAAGTCAGCCTTGAAAGCGATTGTTTCTACACACACAAAAGACACACCGCACGTCCCTCCGAGGGAGAGACTCAGGCAGCTCTTATAAAACAGGTATGGAGAGAGAGAGAAGAGAGAGAAGAGAATGAAGAAGAAGAGAGACACAGCTCTTTTTATAGAGCGTGTGACTGAAGGAGAGAGAGCAGGACCCTGTGCTTTCATGGCCCGCAAGGAGGCCTTCTGCTGGATGAGTACGCTCTGTTCTGCTCCTCTCTCCTCTCCTCTCTCCTCTCCTCTCTCCTCTCTGTTCTGCTCCTTCTCCTCTCTCCTCTCTCCTCTCTGTTCTGCTCCTTCTCCTCTCTCCTCTCTCCTCTCTGCCTCTCTCCTCTCTCCTCTCCTCTCGTTCTGCTCTCTCCTCTCTCCTCTCTCCTCTCTCCTC
>JANIIK010000349.1:15000-25000 GCA_027704905.1 Muraenolepis orangiensis
GAAATGTGTGTTTGTTAGGCTTTGCCAACCATGTTGTGTGTGACCCGGGGTCTTCGCGGAGGACTTACCTTGTTGTTGTGAAAAGGATCGTGCCGTCCTTGTCTCTTATATATATACTGTATATCTTTATCTTTTTTTTAAATGGATATATTATATAGCTATATTTTATAGATATATGAGATTTATATAGTGCTTTTCTAGCCAATGGTTACTCAAAGCGCTTTACATATCAAGCCTCACATTCACCCATTCATACACACATTCAACCACCGACGGCGGAGTCAGCCATCAAGGAGACAGCCAGCAGGTCAGGAGCAGTTAGGGTTAGGGGGTCTTGCTCAAGGACACCTCGACAGCTTTTGCAAGGAGAGCATCCACACTATATATATATGACGGACATTCAGAGAGAGCCCAGAGCAGAGGTCAGTGCCCCCCCCCTCCCCCCCCGCCCCGCCCTTTGAACAACACAATTTGTCACAGAGTCCTCCCTCCTTTTCCCCAGAAAAGGGAATACATATTGGGACGATACGGGACGAGGCGAGGCCTCTACGGTGAGCGGCCTCGCCGGGGAGCGGTTGCGGAGGCCGGCTCTCACAGCTCGCCGCGGCCTCGGACACAGAAGTTAAACGTCCCCATTAATCACGTCCACCACACCTTGTGGTTAGCCTAGATGTTGGCATTGTGGTGGTTCTTGTTGCTGGGTCTCAAACACACACACGCACACATACACACACGCACGCACACACACACGCTGACATACACACACACACGCTCACAAACACACACACACGTTCACATACTCTCTCACAAACACAAACCCACACACACACACACAATTCATGGACATACATAGAATTCAGAGGCTTCTCAATATTGAGTCCAGATTGCATTTTTGTCTGCAGTACATGCACATGAATTTTAAGCATCAACTTAAATATCTGATATATATTATACTGTATATGAACATGTGCTAAACACGCAGCCTGTTCTTGCTCTCTATTTACATTGGCAGAGCTGTTTGCTGTTCATTGTTCCTGCAAGAGGCTGAAATCCCAGTCTATTGCCTTTCCCTTTAAAGATGATCATTTGTGGAAATCACAATCGTTAACCGAAGAGCAGGGTTGTAGGTTCAAAGCCCACCGCCGCGTCTCAATGTGTGTGTGTGTGTGTGAAGTGTGGATGCTCGGCTTGGGCTCACACTCCAGTGTTTAACATTCAGAGTTTTCTGTCACAACAAAACGCTCCGTTTGTCGGTTTGTCTCTGGCGTACCAAACAAAGATATATCCACACGCAGCTCCTCCCTGGGTCTCGCTGTGTGTGTGTGTGTGTGTGTGTGTGTGTGTGTGTGTGTGTGTGTGTGTGTGTGTCGATGTGTGATTGTGTGCTGTTTTTCTCTCCAAAGGACATAATTCCAGTGTGGATGCTTCAATTTTTATTATTTTTATTTTTCATTTTTGTCTCTCTCTCCGTCTCTCTCTCTCTCTCTCTCTCTCTCTCTCTCTCTCTCTCTCTCTCTCTCTCTCTCTCTCTCTCTCTCTCTCTCTCTCTCTCTCTCTCCTACTCTCTGTTTCTCCCTCTTTCTCTCTCACTACTCTCTATGTTATTCTCTCTCTCTCTCTCTCTCTCTCTCTCTCTCTCTCTCTCTCTCTCTCTCTCTCTCTCTCTCTCTCTCTCTCTCTTATGCCCTGTTAAGTGGCTGCCTCTCCTAATGGCTGCGTGCGGCTGACTGGTCTTATTTTATCCCACCCCTCTCCTTCTCTCGGGCTGAGGGGCCCGCTCGCTAGCACGCTAGCACACTAGCACACTAGCACGCTAGTATGCTAACTGCTAGTAGGCACGCTATTCCTACGCTTATCGGTGGTTGGCCAGTTCCCAGGGGCTGCCGGTGAGACGGAGGAGCAGGTGGAGGCGGGATGAGAGGTCCTCGGTACACAAGTCCTGACCAATCACACGCACCGAGAGACTAGGTCTAGCCCAATGGGATGCTTTGGGTGTGTCACTGTTACCGTTACGCTCTGTAAAAACGCCTCGTGCTGAATGATCTTTCCTCCTAGCGCACCCTCTTTTCACTTTTTACTAGCGTTTGTTTGCGTGTTAGTTAGATATTGTTCTATTTGTTGCCAACTTATTGTACTTTTAGCTTATTGTACTTTTACCTGAGCACTGGCTCAGTTCTTGGAGACTTGTTAGGAATGAAATGCACTTTAGACTTCTGGTGACGAGTTGTTCTCTTACCTTCCTTTGTTGAAACACACTATTGTAAGTCAGTTTGGATAACAATTTAGAGAGAGAGAGAGAGAGAGAGGAGAGAGAGGAGAGAGAGAGAGAGAGAGAGAGAGAGAGGAGAGAGAGAGAGAGAGAGAGAGAGCTGACGGCGGTGGAATTTTAACAAGCCACCCTCGCCACAGCCACAGACACGAGGGGGAGAGAGAGGGGGGAGAGAGAGAGGGGGAGAGAGGGGGGAGAGAGGGGGAGAGAGAAGACCCTTCTGGAGAGAAACACAAAAGGAAGCCAAGCAGTCGGAACGGAACGGAAACGGGAGGGAAAATGAAAACCAAAAGCGTATTTTTGTTGAGTTGGTTTGTTAGTTAGTTAGTTAGTTAGTTAGTTAGTTAGTTAGTTAGTGTAACTGCCTCTGTGTTCAGTTTGAGTTTTTGGTTCCTACCAGTTTTTGGTTCCTACCTAAATGCTGTAGAGTAAGAGCGGAACTAATGGTTGAAGCGCACAGTGTTCCGGGGACGTTTATGCCGACGCACGCATGTCAAAATCTCCGTATATAAGAGAAAGTTCCGTCACAGTCAGTCAGTTCGGTCGATCAGTTCAGTCAGTGAAGTTCCATAATTTCCTCTCTTATTGCATGCAGCCAATAAGGTACGTTTGGTGTTGTGGTTGTTAGCTGTGTGTAAGCTCAAGCCAGGTAGCTAAAGTGCTAACGAAATGTTTGCTAAGTGAGTTTATTATTATTATTATTGCAGAAGGATTTAATGCGTTTTGTAGGTTAAGTTCATTTTGGTTAACAATATTGTAAAGGCATGTGACACTAAGAGACGAAGTAGAAATAATATGGATGTATGTTGTTATTGTTTGATCTGTGATTTATTGTATTTCATGTGTGTGTTTCACAGTTCTCACGGTCTGGATTTGAATAAATCCTACCAGTATCATAAAGAACGCATTGCTGTCATCATTGCATGAGAGGGAATTACAGTGAGAACTTACTGCTCCATAAGACAGCATCAGAGAGCAGTGAGGAACAACGTTAAAACAAGTGAAGATGTGTGAGAGCGGCAGCCAGCGTGTGGTGGTTGTTGTGGATGTACATTGCGCAGACATGCAGGCACAAGCACCTGACGAAGAGGGTGCAAATGAAGACAGAGCGACCGTGCGACCGCAAAGGGAAGAAGGCACAATAGTTAGCAACCCCGCTTCCTCAGAAGAGCCACGAAGAGGCCAAAGAGTCCGCATGTTGACGGAAAAGGGTCAAGAACTGCATGAGGAGCAAATAAGAAAAGTTGCACGTCGTTTCAGTGTGGGCTATGAGAAGTGGAAAAATGTTGCTAAAGAAGCTAACCAAGCGCTGTGTGCACCGAGCTCAGACGACCGGTTGTTTGTTTGGTTGTTTGTTAGTTTGTTTGTTTGGTTGTTTGTTAGTTTGTTTGTTTGGATCTTCTTCTTCCTCCACGGTGAGAGCAGCCGTCGTAGCGCGTAAGAGACATCGATTGTCTTCAAGTGATGGAGTCTTGCTGAGAGCCGCCATTGATTCACACACTTTTTCACCGGGCAAAGATGCATCGATCGCTCCTGCCGAGGCTAAATAAAGACCCAACGTACCCACCTCCTCCCCCACGCCTCCCCCCACCTCCTCCCTCACCTCCTCCCCCACCTCCTCTCCAACGCCACCCCCACCTCCTCCCCCACCTCCTCCCCCACGCCTCCCCCTACCTCCTCCCCCACGCCTGGGGTGCAGAGTAAACCTTAAAGGGGAGGGGCTACAGCGGACCACCCTGTGTGTGGTTGGTGGATAGCTTTAATGGAGCTCATTGAGACTGAGGTTATACAACAATCTAAATCTGTACATCTAAGACCTGTGTGTATTTTGAATCCTCTTTAAATACTTTTGATTTAAGATTTTCTGGACACACAAAGGCGCTTACAGACATGGTCAATTTGCACAAACCCAAAAATAGTTTAATAGTTATAAAGATTAAAACAAGACGGAATAAAATCGATTTTAAATTAAAATTTAGTCATGGGATGGAGGGTGGGGTGTTTAGCAGGAGAAAGAGCGTTTGAAGAGGTGGGTCTTGAACCCTTTATTGGTCACTTACATGTAGACACTCACAGTGAAAGGAGTTTCTCTGCATTTGACCCATCCCAGTATGAGGAGCAGTGGGCAGCTATTGTGTATCCAGCTGTATTGTCATTCTATTGTCATTCTATTGTCATTCTATTGTCATTTCACAGCACAAGTACAGTACAGCGAAAAATGATTTGGCATCTAACCAGAGTGCAAATGTTACAGTAAAGTGCTTAGTAATATATAATGTACAGAGGTTAAATGGGTCTACTAGGTATTAAAAAACTGTGTGTATACAGCTCTCTCTCTCTCTCTCTCTCTCTCTCTCTCTCTCTCTCTCTCTCTCTCTCTCTCTCTCTCTCTCTCTCTCTCTCTCTCTCCGCTTAGCGAGGAACAGACAAACAAATGCTTTATTGCCAAAATAAATTCTGAAGAAGAAGAAGAAGAAGAAGAAGAAGAAGAAGAAGAAGAAGAAGACTTTTTGACTTTTGCAAAAACACTTTATTTACACTAGATCAATTGTGATCAAATAAAGTGCTTCATTGTGCAAAAACACAAAACAAAAATAAAAAACAAAAAAAACAGAAACAAAGAAAAAAACCAAATCACTCAAAATAGTACATTAAAAACTAGGTTTTAAAAACTTGTGCAAAGTGCAAATCCTCATCCACAACAGAACACACAATGTCTCCGTGACACCACCGCTGTTTAAAAGCATCCAGATCCCCAACGTGTTTATAAAAACGATGCTCCAACCAGAGTCTGGCTCTGATGTTGCACAGCCAGATCGCTTTTGCCTCTACCCCTTTCCTATTTTCTACTCTGTTTTTCCTACTTAAATAAATGGCCATTTTTGCTTCACCAGAGAGGTAGTTCAGGAGCTGCCACTTTTCTTTATTTGTTTTTTTACATGGAGCTCCCATGATAAAAACACTCTCGGTAAAAACTATACCAAAAAGACTAAAGACCCATGTTAAAAGAGAGAAGAAACCCGTGAGTCTCTTGCACTCTGTAAAGACATGGAACACAGTCTCTCTAAAACCACAAAATGGACACTTGTTAAAAACAGCAGGATTAATATTGGAGATAAAGGAATTGCAGGCAATGGCACCGTGCAAAATTCTCCACTGAAGGTCGGCAGTACGTTTTTTTATGGGAGGTTTGTATAAAATCCTCCACTGTGGGCCTGGTCCACTTCCTGCGCCCAGTCTAGTGCGCCACACAGTGGAGGCCCTGTCCTTCAGCACATTCTTATTGGTCGTCTTTACAATGTTCATGTAGAGTGTTCTCTTGTCAGCTCTGTGTATTGTCATCTTTACAGAGTTTGCGACCTGGAGCAGGGGGCCGGTCAGTTCTCCGAGCCCTGGGCTCAGGTAGATCTCCGGGAAAGGGTCTGCTGGGTCCGGCCTGGCTCTTCCCTGTCCGTAGCTCCTTAGCAGTCTTTTTTCCTCAGGGCAGAGGATCTGGCTCCAGAGCTGAAGAATCCTCTGGGCCACCCGGACCGAGTGCAGACCCAGCAGAGAGCCCAGGGCCTGGGCATCGCTCAGCTCCGGCCCCACTGCATCCACCAGCTGCTGAAGGCACAGGGTTTTGGATCGGCACAGCGCCACCGTCAGGCCGGGCGTTTCGCTGCTGCTGACGTCCAACCTGGCTTTGTGGATCAGAGGCTCTCTCAACAACCAGTACAGAGAGTCAGTCTTTGGACACCTTTTATGGTTAAAAAGGGCCCAAGACTTAAAAACGCCCTGATAAAAAGGAGGTAGCCCACTTAACTTTAAGATGTTTAAATCTGTTAAAAACAGAGCAGCATCCAGCCCCAGGTTACTCACGCGTCTGAGAATGCAGCTGCTCACCTCTCTCCACACCAAATCAGCCGGGCCGGTCAGATATCTCTGTAAAAATTGCATCCTAAAAGTGGCCATTCGGCTGGCCAGGTGGATAAGGCCCTGTCCCCCCTCCTCTCTAGATAAAAACAGCACCCCCTGTGGCACCCAGTGTAGACCCTCCCAAAAAAAATCCACCAATTTTTTTTGTACTTGGGCTAGTAACCCTGAGGGGGGGTCCACACAGGTAAGACGGTGCCACAGTTGGGATGCCACAAGGTTATTTAAAACCAACACTCTACCTTTAAAAGACATCTGAGGGAGCAGCCATTTCCACTTGGAAAGCTTTCCCTCTATCTTTTCTATGACGTCCTCCCAGTTCTTCAGGACTACAATTTCCTTCCCCAAGAACACACCCAGGTACTTAAAACCATCTTTTTTCCAGACCATGCTCTGGGGAAGAACTGGGAGACCGCCACTCCACTCACCGACAGCGAGGGCCTCACTTTTCTTCCAATTCACCCTCGCTGCCGATGCTGAACTAAAATCCCTCACGATGTCAACTAAAATGTCTGTATCCTTCTGGTCCCTAACGAAAACAACGACATCATCTGCATACACTGATAAAACCATGTTTCCATTAAGACCAGGTAAAAACAGCCCTTGCAGTTTCGAGCGTATTTTGCTGAGGAGGGGTTCTAGGGAGAGTGCATAGAGCATGCCAGACAGAGCACACCCCTGCCGGACCCCTCTACACACTCTAAAAGGAGCACACAACCCACCGTTGAACTTCAGCACACTCTCAATCTTATTGTACAATACCTTGATCTTGGCTATGAAACCAGCGCTGAACCCAAACTTCTCCATTACTTTCCAGAGGAAGCTGTGCTCAACGCGGTCAAAAGCCTTTTCCTGATCTAGAGAAATCAGACCAGTATTAATGCCCAATGAGCTGGAGACCTCCAAAACATCTCGAATTAGGTGGACATTGTCCACCATGGACCTGCCGGGCACACAGTAGGTCTGGTCCCGGTGGATGACCTGCTCCACAGCCTTCCCCAGCCTGGTGGCCAAAGCCTTGGACAGAATTTTGTAATCCACACACAGCAGAGACACAGGACGCCAGTTCTTGATGTCCTGCAGGTTTCCTTTTTTTGGGAGCAGTGTGATCACCGCTCTCCTGCAGGACACTGGCATAGAGCCAGAGGCCAGACTCTCATTAAAAACGTCTAAAAGATCATGTGACAAGACGTCCCAGTAGGCTTTGTAAAACTCCACGGAGAGGCCATCGATACCAGGAGCCCGCCGTCCCTGCATGCCTTGCAGGGCAGTCTGTAACTCCTGGATCGTTAACGGCCCCTCGAGCTGTGAGTTGGCCTCCTCGGAGACCTGAGGTAGCCCATTGCAGAACCCCTCGGACAGAGTTTCCCCCTCCTCATACTCACTTGTATAGAGGGTGGAATAAAAACTCACAGCTCGCCTCCTGATCTGGCTTGGCTCTGTTATTTCCTGCCCCGTGCCTGACAGCAGCGAGTGGATCACTCGCCTCTGCCCATTCTTTTTTTCCAGGCCGAAGAAGAAGCTAGTGGGAGCATCCATCTCATTTGTGTTTAAAAACCGGGACCTCACTAGTGCACCCTGAACTTTTACATCCAGCAGGTTGGCTAAAGCCATCTTTTTCTCTTTGAGGATTTCAATATATCCTCGATCTCCTGTGGTCTCACTTATTGTTTCAAGTTCCACTATATCACTCTCCAGGTCTTTCATAGATCTAATGATGTCTTGTGTGACATTGAGGGTGTGCTGTTGGCAGAGTAATCTTATCTCGGTCTTACCGTGGTCCCACCACTGCCTAAGACTGCTAAACTCTCCCTTCCTCTGCCTAAAAACACTCCAGAAATAAAATAGGGCCTCTTTAAAATGTTTATCAAATGTTAAAACCGAGTTAAAATGCCAATATGCACTTCTGGGTAAAACATTTCTAATAAAAACATCACATAAAAGCAAAGAATGATCCGTAAAACCAGCAGGTGATATACTGCACAATTTAAAAGTGTTAAAATGATGCTTAAAACAATAAAAACGATCCAACCTAGCTGATGATATTCTATTCTCCCTGATGTGGGACCAGGTGTACTGCCTGTTGTCTGCGTGCATCCTTCTCCATACATCCACCAGGCCGTGGGAGTGGACCAGCTGCCTCAGAGCATGCTGGGATGCTGGATGCGGCTCTGCATGGTTGCGATCTAAAGATGCATTTTCTGTACAATTAAAATCCCCGCCCAAGAATAAAAAATCCTCCGTGGCACAACCGTTTAAAACATCATTCACTTTGAGTAAAAACAGCTTCCTCTCTGTACCGTTTGTTGGAGCATACACATTTATAAAAACAACTGTAAAAAGGTCAAACCGTGCTTTTATTAAAAGCAACCTCCCATTGATACAATGCTCGACCTCCAGTGAGACAGGCTTAAAAGACTTGGAGAGGAGGAAGCCCACCCCCCCACTGAGAGAGGTGTTGTGGCTTAAAATGACTTCCCCCTCCCACTCCTTCTTCCAGTCCGTCTCATTAAAAACATCACTGTGAGTCTCTTGTAAAAAGAGGACATCGACATGTTTTATTTTTGCAGTTTGAAATATTAGAGCCCTCTTTCTTTCCTCTCTGGCTCCGTTTACATTCAAACTTCCCACTCTAAAAGTATCCATTGCGAGTGAGATATTAAAAGCAAAAATAAAAACAAATAAATTAAACACACACATTGAGTTTTTTGAACTCACCGCTACCCATTTGCTTCCTTATTTTAGTCACCATTCTTTTGAGTCTATATACTTCCAACTCATCCAAGACAGACTGCTCCCTTCGGTTCATATGGAACCTTGCTGAGGCACAAAAAATGGCCAAATCTGGGAAATATTCCTCTATTATCACGTTATGTTGGTTTTTTGTCTGCACCAGGTAATTTTTTATCATCTCAGCCGTGTACATTTTTTTTTGTTGGCTACTGCTCAAAACACCTGACACATCGCTGCTGTCAGACATACAATCATCCCAGCTCTCCTCCGCCTGTCCTTGCTCTCTTCCTTCCTTTTCCTCACTCTCCACTTTACTGCTCTTTGCAACGGTTGATGCATTTCTTTTATTATTCCTGCGTTTAGTAGCAGTCTTTTTTTTATTTAGCATTTCTGTTGCCACCTCCTCTTCCTCCATCTCAGCAACCTCCACCTGCTCCCCCCATGTTTTCTGCTCCTCTCCTGTTTTTCCCATATATGTTTCACTCTCCATATCTTCCTCCTGTGTTTTACTGACTTCACCTGTCTCTACACTTTCTTTTGCCAAATCACCTTGTGGTTCATTGCTTATCTCAGGGGTTTTTTCACCCTTTTTTTTTGTTTTTTTATCTTTTTTTCCCCCATCCCCCTTTTCTTCTGCTTCACACAAAACCACCACCTCATCCTCCTGAACGTAACCACCTACACCCTCACCCTGTGCAACACCACAGTCCCCCAAGCCGGACACATCACCAGAAACGCGCTGTATACCTCGCCCTCGTCCGCGCCCGCTCCGCGTCCGAGACGTCACACCGCGCGCCACCGCCGACTGCTCAGGAGCAGCGCTGCCGTCAGCAGCAGCGGCCGCCTCCGGAGGGGGGCCCCCCCCCACCGCAGCGGCCGCGTTAGCGGCCGCCACCGTGGGAGACACCCCTCCCTCAGCAGCAGCCACCTGCTGCTCCATTGCAACCGGCGCATCAGCCGCTGGCGCGGCAGTCCGCCCCGGCGCAGCCACGGGCGGTTTCGGCGCAACAGCCGCGGGTGGGCCTGGCGCAGCGGCGGACGACCCCGCCGCTGGCTCATTAGACGGCCCAGCCGTCGCCGCGTTGG
>JANIIK010000349.1:30000-37500 GCA_027704905.1 Muraenolepis orangiensis
CCTTATTGCCTCTGGCTCCCGGGGACCCCGCGTTTACGGCCCCCGACGCGCCTCCTCCTGCACCCGGCTTTCACTTTACTGATAAAGGAACATTTCCTCATAAGAAGCTATAAAAAACACTAAGAAAAGGCTGTGGTGGTGGAGGTTCCTACAGCCTTGTTCATAAAACACGGAATGATGCTCCCCTGCTCCCTCTGCTCCTCCCTGCTCCTCCCCTGCTCCTCCCTGCTCCTCCTCTGCTCCTCCCTGCTCCTCCTCTGCTCCTCTGCTCCTCTGCTCCTCCTCTGCTCCTCTCTGCTCCTCTCTGCTCCTCTCTGCTCCTCTCTGCTCCTCTCCCTGCTCCTCTCTGCTCCTCTCTGCTCCTCTCTGCTCCTCCCCTGCTCCTCCCTGCTCCTCTCTGCTCCTCCCCTGCTCCTCCCCTGCTCCTCTCTGGCTCCTCTCTTCTCCTCTCTGCTCCTCCCCTGCTCCTCTCTTCTCATCTCTGCTCTTCTCTGCTCCTCCACCGTCACCTGATTCTTGTGTAATCCAATGTGCCACTGCACCACCATCACCACCTCCACCTCCACCTCCACCACCACCTCCACCTCCACCTCCACCTCCACCTCCACCTCCACCTCCACCTCCACCTCCACCTCCACCTCCACCTCCACCTCCACCTCCACCTCTAGCGTCTCTCTCTCTGGGGCAGCAAGATCTTTGGCTTTCAGCAGCCCTTTATCCTAACATAATGGAGATGTAGGTGAACAGAACCTCTGACCTCACCTCACATCCCACCACACACACAACCACACACCACGTGTGTGTGTGTGTGTGTGTGTGTGTGTGTGTGTGTGTGTGTGTGTGTGTGTGTGTGTGTGTGTGTGTGTGTGTGTGTGTGTGTGTTCTGATCCATATCAGTCAAGCAGATGGGCCAGCTACCCTGGCACACACACACACACGCACACACACACCCGCACATGCACACACACGCACGCACGCACACATGCACACACACACAAATAAAGCAGCACAAACAGGATCCCTCAGTATTATCCCGCCGTGTACGCTCGTGAAAAACATGGAGGCAATTATCGCTTAAATGGCCATCTCAACACACTTACACACACACATGCACAGGCACGCACGCACGCACGCACACACACACACACACACACACACACACACATCTGCATCCACCTTCTCAGTCCTCAGGTTCATCTGTCAGGCTGACAGCTGGACTCGGCGGAGGCGGGCTCTGCCAGAGCTCAATCCCTCTCCGGATTACCGAGAGCTGAAGAACATCCTTGGAAATATGGGGAGAAACACTCTTGTCTTTAAAAAATATGTGTGAGGGTGTGTGTGTGTTGTTCGTGTGTGTGTGTGTTTGTCTAAGTATATGTGTGTGGCTGTGTGTGTGTGTGTGTGTGTGTGTGTGTGTGTGTGTGTGTGTGTGTGTGTGTGTGTGTGTGTGTGTGTGTGTGTGTGAAAGTGAGTGAGTGTGTGTTGTGTGTTCTTTATGTTTTGTGTGTGTTTTGTGTGTGTGTGTCTTTGTCTTGCGTGTTTGTGTGTGTATTGTGTTAACATCTCACCGTCTCCTCCAACACGGGGGGGGGGGGGGATCTGGCCTCCCCCCACACGTCTCCTGGCCTCTTGGCATGGACCTCGCTTGGCCCCAGAAGGGCCTCTCTCTCTCTCTCTCTCGACAGGCGGCAGGTCAGACCGCTGCAGACCAGCCCTCTGCCTGTATGTGAGTGTGAGTGTGTGTCTGGCCTCAACACCCACCCTCCCTCATCAAACACCCACCCACCTCCATCCCCCTCAATCCTCCTCCTCCTCCTTCACCTACTCCTTCATCCTCCCCATCCATATTCCTATTTTCCGCATCTTCCTCCTTCTCCTTTCCCTCCTCCTCCTCCTCCTTCATCTCCTCCTCATCCATTCCCCCATCCTCTTCCTTTTACTCCTCCTCCATCCCCCCTCCTCCTCCTTCTCCTCCTCCTTCACCTCCCCTCTCTTCCTCTCTCCTCCTCCTTCTCCCCCTCCTTCTCCTCCCCATGCCAGATGGGCCCTCAGACCGCTGTTTACCTGCGGTCCCCCCCTCCCCCCCAGAGGCCATGCGTGGGGCTGAGGCCGTAAATATACAAAAGGTGGACGGACAGTGACCCGGGATGGTGCCTGGTCCTCCATCACTGTCGTCGCCCCGGGCAACGGGTCACGTCAACAGTGTCGTTTGGAAGACGACGAGGACGGCGGCGGAGGCCCGTACGGGACAGCTGGTCGCGAGTTCGAGTCTCACACGCGAAAACTCCTCTAATCTACTATCCTTGGTGTCACACCGCTGTAATTAGACATGGAACCCTCTGGCCAGTGAGCCGTCACACCGACCACGGCGGGGCAGGACACCCTTGAGCAGAGGTTGTTTGGACACGCGTGTCTCGTGGTGGGAGAGGCAAGGCGTCGGACTCTTTCTACACCACCTGATGGACGATGGCCCGATGGAGTGTGTGTGCGTGAGCGTTGATGTGTGTGTTGCGTGTGCGTTTGTGTGTGTGGAAGCCGACGCCAGATGTGCGGCGTTGAGAGAGAGAGAGAGAGAGAGAGAGAGAGAGAGAGAGAGAGAGAGAGAGAGAGAGAGAGAGAGAGAGAGAGAGAGAGAGAGAGAGAGAGAGAGAGACGACGCTCGACAACAACGTCTGGCTCCGTCCGCCCCGGTGATGATTGATGGCGTCAGCGTAGAGGCCGATTAAAGGCCACTGCAGGCCTCCTGGCCTCCTTCCCATTGGTCCCAGTCTCTCCCTGTGGTTTCCCACCACGAGCGCTGAGGGCTGAGGCGGTCAGTGGAGACCCGAGTCCCTGAGACTCCAGTTCTTCAGGCTTTTTCCCTTCTTTCCTTTTGATTCTCTTCTCTTCATTCTCCCTCTGGTCTCATTTCTCCTCTCGATGCTGCCTGATGGATCTGGACAGTCGGGGGGAAGAAGGGAACAAGGGGGGGGAGCTCGTCTGTGGTCTCTCTCCCCCACCTTCTCTCCGTCTCCTTGGTCTAATTATCTAGATTGGGTTTCCGTGGTGACGGGGGTGAGGGGGTCGTCCATATTGTCCTTGTGGAAGACGCCCATTGGGAGTCAATGGAGAAGTCGTTCACGTATCCGCCCCACTCCTAACTTTCTGACTAATTAAATTCCCTTAATGGAGGAGGCCGAGAGCAAAGTCAAAATAGACTAGAGAGAGAGAGGATAGAGGGATAGAGAGATAGAGAGAGAGGGATAGAGAGAGAGAGAGAGAGAGAGAGAGAGAGAGAGAGAGAGAGAGAGAGAGAGAGAGAGAGAGAGAGAGAGAGAGAGAGAGAGAGAGAGAGAGAGAGAGAGAGAGAGAGAGAGAGTGTGAGGGAGGGAGAGAGTGAAAATGTAGTAAGAGATAGCCGGCACTGACCCTCAGTCCCGGCGTGAAAGGTGAAAAGTGAAAGGTAAAGTAAAAATGGCTGCCCGCCTTATCTTCATCCCGCGGAGGAGGAGGGAGGGAGGGAGGATGGGGGAGAGGGAGGAAGCGAGGGAGAAAGGAAGCAAAGGAGGGAGGGAGGAAGGGAGGAAGAGAGGGAAGGAGGAAGATATGGAGGGAGGAAGTGAGGGAGGGAGGGAGGGAGGGAAAGAGGGAGAGAGGGAAAGAGGGAGAGAGAGATGTAGGAAGGCAGGGAGGGAGGGAGGGAGGGAGGGAGGGAGGGAGGGAGGGAGGGAGGGAGGGAGAGATGTAGGAAGGGAGAGAGGGAGGGAGGAAGCGAGGGATGGAGGGAGAGATGGAAAGAGGGAGAGAGAGAGGAGGAGGGGAGAGAGAGGGGAGAGGGAGAAGGAGGAGGAGGAGAGGGAGGAAGAGAGGGAGAGGAGGGGAGGGAGGAGGCCGGTGTATCCCATTGTTACCTGGCGGGGGGGAATAACATCCTTAATTTGCCCTAAGCCTGCTCTATTAGGGATAGAGCTCCTCTCACCGTCAGCTGCTAATTGGAAAAGTCTTCCCTGCTTAACTTCTATTACGACGTGTTCTTTTGCTAATGTAAAAATGGCTCTTTTTAAATTCCCACCTCCTTCGCTTTCCTCGGTTCAGACCATCAGTCAAACTGTAGGAAAGCACACTTGTTTTCTCCGTGTGCCTCTCTCTCTCTCTCTCTCTCTCTCTCTCTCTCTCTCTCTCTCTCTCTCTCTCTCTCTCTCTATCTCTCTCTCTCTCTCTCTCTCTCTCTCTCTCTCTCTCTCTCTCTCTCTCTCTCTCTCTCTCTCTCTCTCTCTCTCTCTCTCTCTCTCTCTCTCTCTCTCTCTCTCTCTCTCTCAATTTGATTCATGTGTATTGCTGTACCGGGAGTTAACTTCCATATTTAGCGTTGCTCAGAAGCAGTTGGCCGTATATACTCAATACGATATAAAGATATTGAGTACTTAAATACTTACTTACGAGGGGCCTAAAGTGTGAGACTAAAGCTAATCTTCTTTCATTCGCAATGTCCTTTTAATAAAAATACATTATGGTGTTGGCCCACAGCTGCGTATAATAATAATAATAATAATAATAATAATAATAACAATAACAGAGACAGTAAGGTTTGGTCTGTCCATCTGCCTTCTGCCGGCAGAATCCCATCTGCCGTCGTTCCAATGGTCTGGTGCTGACATGTAAGTATTTACCTGGCAAATACCTGGTGTTTACTGTATATTATGGGTAATTACCACAGGTAACACGCAGGTCAATACAAAGAAACTACAGCTGAAATACTAAGAAAAACCTATTACCCCTATTACCCATCAAGTCAACTTAGTACCATGTAGTTGGTTATTGCGTATGCTACTTCTTTGGTCCGAGGACAACCAGTTCTTAGAAACACCTCCCCTATTCAAGTCACAATTGTGGTTTATGTAGTGGAGGTTTTTCTTAGCATTTCCGCTGTAGTTTCTCTGTATTAACCTGCTGGTTACCTGTGGTAGTTACCCATAATACACTGTAGTTACCATGTATTTACCTGGGTTAATACTTAAAAGAAAGCAGAAAGGCAGGGAGCAGACGCAGACACACAAACACACATGGACGGGTCTCCTGATGCGTAAATCTGCAGGCCGAGTCCCTGTGGTGGCGGCCGGCGGCCAGTAGAGGGCGTTTGGGCGTGGCCGCGCATCCATTTTCCGCTGTGTGTCACAAGTACAATGGAATGCGTCATCATCTAGGTCGTCCTCAGACGAGCCTGCTGCCGGAGCTTCCAATCTTTTCGGTCCTCCATACATCCGGCTAGCTCCCCGGAGCTCTCCACACCCGCATCCTTCCTCAGTACGTCCACGTACGTCTGCGTGGGACGTCCTCTAAGTCGGTGCCCGTGTGTTGGCTCCCAGAGTACTAGTTTGCTATTGCGTACTTCCCATATACTCCCGCAAAATACATTTTGCCCATAATAATATCAGCAATACTATACTGTAAACAGCACTAATAATAATAATAATAATAAATTTCATTTGTATTGCACTTTACATTTTAAACAAATCTCAAAGTGCTACAGTACATAATAAAAAATAAAAAATAAAAAGATAAAGAAAACCATTTGCAGGAATCACAGGTTAAAAAACAAGTTTAAAAAACACGTTTAAAAAAAGGAGAGGCAGGGTTATTAAAACCGGCTTAAAAAGCTAACCAAATGCTTTGTTAAAATGGTAGGTTTTTAGTGCTCTCTTAAAAGCACTATACTTACTATGCTACTATACTAACAATTAAAGTAAAATAAAGTGCCTAATGAATGATATATACATCTAAATCTAAATCTGGAGCATTGATCCTCTTTATTGGTCCATGTACACACACAGTGAAATGTGTTCCTCTCATTGAACCCATCCTAGTATTAAGAGCAGGCAGCAGCTATTGTATAAACAGCTGCCCAGCGAGCAGGGTAGGAGGTCTGGTGCCTTGCTCGAGGGCACCTCGGCGCTGGTTTCCGTTTGTCGTGACGCCGTCAAAGTGCACTCAATTAGGGTTCAGTAACGGTGACAAGAATCGATTTAGCATCTTATTTCTGGTTTCAGTTTGTAATCGTCCTGTTGGAAGGAGAGTTGTTTTCAGGTTAATTGTACCTTTACAGCAAAAGCACCGGGCTGGGATTTTAGGTTGATTGAACGAGGTGCTAAGTGGAACCAACTGCTATTAGTTTCCTTGTGCCAAGCCAAAGTGGTTGTTGGTTTTTATTCTTTTGTCGGCCTAACTAATTATTTATTTGCTATTACTCCAATAGTCTTAGCGTTAGTGTTACAAAAAGCTTAGATTTTCGACTGAACATGTGATGCAACTTGAATCCGACTCAGATGAGGCTCGAAATGAGTCAGCGTGTGTGAGTGGAAACAACATCATGGGAAGCATGAAGAACGTATCATTCTAAGCTCAACTCAATTGAAGATGTTAAGGCAGACAACTTTCTCATTACTTGGAGATGAGCTACCTTGATACGTTTTACTGTTTGTTTGGTAGGGAGAAAGGCTCAGGTCTGGTAATGAAGTGTGTGCTATTTGCAAGCTCTGCTCAGCCTCTGTCTAATGTGGTCAGGGTCTTTCCATTGGTTCTTTGAATAGTGTCCATTATGGTCTATAGTCCAGGGGTTCTCATAATGTTTGGGCCCAGG
Organism: Muraenolepis orangiensis; assembly: GCA_027704905.1. Taxonomy (NCBI): domain Eukaryota; kingdom Metazoa; phylum Chordata; class Actinopteri; order Gadiformes; family Muraenolepididae; genus Muraenolepis; species Muraenolepis orangiensis. The sequence goes on from JANIIK010000349.1 coordinate 36,617, forward strand.
GACTGGGGCACAGGGGACACAGTTTTCCAAGGACCCCTCAAAATCATAACGCTGACTAAACATACGCTTAACTACCTTCTTTTCTTCAGACCTGTTTTCAAGTGAGTGATTCATGACAGGTTGATGTGTCACCATCACATCAGAGTTTCTATTGGCCCAAAGCTAACATGGGTGGGACTAATGGACACAATAAGCTTGTTTTATTGGTGCAAATGGTCCCCGTCTGTAGATATGCATTTATTTTATGATTCAGCGCAATTTTTATAATTGAAAGCAGATTATTTTGCAGACCCCGTTGGCTATGGGTCCGGGTGCCCCCAGGGGTTCAGGGACCTCCACTTTGAGAACTACTGCAATAGTCGAGTCCATTGTGCTAATTGTGTAGCCCTTAATACAGCTAGTCTAAAGGAATCACAGACCATTTATTGATGACATCCCCTCAACCAAAGCCCCCCTGCTGAGGGAAATCTCCCTTATTGTCAAGGAAGAAACCTTGAGAAGAAACACAGGAAGGAGGTTTAGGAGGGAAATGGGTGCTGTGATGCACATACATAAATGATGACTGTGGTATAAACCAGCGTCCAGCCCTCCCTACTGTATCCGCTTATCAACGGACGGTTCAACACAACACAAAGAGAGCCTGTTTCCCCGTGAGCCGCCGCTGAAGTAAGACAGATGGTTATTGATCAGATTGAAGACCGGCCGTATTTATTCAGAAGCGGGACCCCGTGCGGCCCGGATCAAAGCAGGCTGAGCCCACTCTCGGCTGAGCCCGCAGTCAAAGAGCTCTAGCGAAAAGGGCTAGAGAAATTGCCTGGCCCCAGTGGGAGATAGACTTGACAGTACAATGGGAGCCATTTTGGCGAGGGTTAGGGGGGAGATTT
>JANIIK010000349.1:42500-50000 GCA_027704905.1 Muraenolepis orangiensis
CTCTGCCACGTCCCTAATTACTATATAATTAAAATGCTGTCACTTCCTCTAATTACAGCATCATTTAAAAGGATGCTTTTCCGTGTTCCTTTCTTGGTAGTCGTGTCTGCTCACATGCATATTTACTATGCGTACAGCCGCCCTCTCCGTGGTTCCGTCTTAACGGAACCGTGTCTGACTGTCGGAACGCCGGTAAATATGGAGATTTACTTTAGTTTTCTATCTTAAAAAAAAGAATTGAATCCGTCTCTTGAAGAACAGACAGCGTCTCTCCTCAGCGCTAGTCCAGAATGCCAATCTGCGATTGGTCATTATTGTGTGTGTGTGTGTGTGTGTGGTGTGTGTGTGTGTGTGTGTGGTGTGTGGTGCGTGCGTGTCCGCGCATATTTTTCCCCAAAACCTTTCCAGTGACTTATATACACAGCGAAATTAGATTGCAGGCGTGATTAATATTTTTGTAAGTTGTGGCAGCCTAATATATTTTAGGTTATTAACAATATATCAAGGGGTCCCAGAACAATAAATTCCTCATTCTAGGCATCGCAATAACAGATGAAATGTCACCACGGCAATTGCATTCAAATGCACGTCTTCTTATGACTTTCGGTCCACCGATGGAGAAATAAAAGACAGATTTTTGAGTTCTGACGGTGAGACATTATGTCAACTCCAGTCTGCCAGTAAGTAGCATGAGCAGGTTGATGATGAGATGACCTTCATATACGTGACCTGGTATCTAAATATTACATATGTATGTAATTTACTGTAACAGTCAGTGCTGCCTCCAGCCATTCACATGGCTACTTGAGGGCTCCTCCCAAAGACAAGGACACAGGGTGATGAAGAATCCGGTTTATTGCAATATTTTGAATAACGAACAGAGCAGATGGTGCATTCTAGAGCTCTTCCTCAAGAGACAGAGTGTGTGTGTGTGTGGTTGGTGGCAGTTTGAACCTGTGGGTCCTTGATTAACAATGACCCACAGGTGTGCAGGTGCTTAAAGCAGCCCTAGAGTAATCAGTCTGACCCAGGTGAGGCTGCTTAAACCAGCCACCATCCACACACACTCCACATATACGTCTGACAACGTACAGCAGACTTACTCAACAGGGGGCGGGCGCATCGGCCGCAGACTTATTTTGTGGCCCCCGACATGCCTGGTTATGAATGCATAATAATTATAATTAGCAACAAAAAAAAAAAATATCCTGACTTGCTTTGGATTATGTGTGTGAAAGCTCCTTCTCTGCCGTGGGAATAATCAAATCAAAGCAGCGTTCCCGTCTAATTGACACACATTTGGCAGACTATCTCAGAGCAGCGACAACTGAGCAACAACCAGATCTGAAAGTACTCAGAGCTCTCACTAGGAATAAGTAACAACTGTTTGTTATATTGTTATTGTTATTAATATTTGTGAAATGTAGACTCAGAGCTCTCAATAGGAATACGTAAAATGTTGTTTGTTATATTGTTATTGTTATTAATATTTGTGAAATGCAGACTCAGAGCTCTCAATAGGAATAAGTAAAAAGTTGTTTGTTATATTGTTATTGTTATTAATATTTGTGAAATGCAGACTCAGAGCTCTCAATAGGAATAAGTAAAAAGTTGTGTTTTATATTGTTATTGTTATTAATATTTGTGAAATGCAGACTCAGAGCTCTCAATAGGAATAAGTAAAAAGTTGTTTTTTATATTGATATTGTTATCAATATTTGTGAAATGCAGACTTAGAGCTCTCACTAGGAATAAGTAAAAAGTAGTTTTTTATATTGATATTGTTATTAATATTTGTGAAATGCAGACTTAGAGCTCTCACTAGGAATAAGTAGCAATTGCAAACTTTATCAATGTCATCAATGCAAAGCTATTCACTCCAGTGTTAATAAAACATCAGCTTGACCAACACTTGACACTACATTTGTTACTCAAATTGAGAATATTTGTTAAATATTCCATGATGCTTTGGAATGCATTAAAAATGACAAGCAAGACAGCATATTAAACAGCAGTAGTAAATACAGCGAATACAATGGTACAAATATATGTTAATAATAATTTGTGGCCCTTTGCAACCACTTTGTGGTTTAAATGTGGCCCTCTCGGCCTCTGAAGTTGAGTACCCCTGACGTACAGCATAAAGGGGCAGGAGAGTCCAGTGGTTAAAGTGGATGGGTTCAAAGTCCCTGATCAAGATGCTGTGCCCCCTTGTTGTGATCAAAGTGTCTGATGCTAAATGAGGGAACGGTGAATAATGAATAGGATATTGACGTGTGCCGCTGCGTATGTGTGTGTGTGTGCAGATCCGCTCGGACCAAGACAGGGACATCTCCATCCGCTACAGCATCACCGGCGTGGGGGCCGACCAGCCCCCCAACGAGGTGTACAGCATCGACCCGGTGGCCGGCAAGATGTTCGTCACCAAGCCCCTGGACCGAGAGCAACGCTCCTCCTACCACGTGAGTCTGTGTACCTCGCTGTCTGTCTCTGTCTGTCTGTCTGTCTGTCTGTCTGTCTCTGTGTCTCTGTCTCTGTCTCTGTCTCTGTCTCTCTGTCTCTGTCTCTCTGTCGCTGTCTGTCGCTGTCTGTCTCTGTCTCTGTCTCTGTCTCTGTCTCTGTCTCTCTGTCTCTGTCTGTGTCTCTGTCTCTGTCTCTGTCTCTGTCTCTCTGTCGCTGTCTGTCTCTGTCGCTGTCTGTCTCTGTCTCTGTCTCTCTGTCGCTGTCTGTCTCTGTCTCTCTGTCTCTGTCTCTGTCTCTGTCGCTGTCTCTCTGTCGCTGTCTGTCTCTGTCTCTCTGTCTCTCTGTCGCTGTCTTTCTGTCTATATCTCTCTGTCTCTGTCTCTTTTGCTATTGCTGTCTCTGTCTCTCTCTGTCTCTCTCTCCTTCTCTCTATCTCTGTCACTGTCTGTCTGTCTGTCTGTCTCTCTGTCTCTCTGTCTGTCTGTCTGTCTCTCTGTCTCTCTGTCATCTGTCTCTCTGTCTCTCTGTCCCTCACTGCCTCTCTCTTGCTTATGTATGCGATGTATACTATCAAAAGACATCCTTATTCAAAATGTAAAAAAACCATATTGTGGAATAACCACATTGGGTGTGTAAAAGTTTCCTGTCTTTGGGAAGTCAAAGTCAAAGTCACAGCCAAAGTTACAGCCAAAGTTACAAAGCTAGAGTCCCATGGAAGTGGCAGGGCCGGGCCTATTAGTGGAAGGAGAACAGATTTACACCCAAGAGAAAGCACCAATCGATGAGCAGATTTGTTAAGAAAGTCAGCGGCTTGCTGAGTTAAAGCCTGCGCTGGCTGTCAGGGGAAGGCTTTCTGTTCATAAGGGAACAAGCAAGAGAGATCAGAAGGACACTGTACAGGACCCTTATACGTGGCTGAGAGCAAGGTGTTTTAACCACTTCTGGGACACTACAGGGGCCACTAGCCCACACCAATTCAGCGAGACAAGCGAGAACATAAAGTACATAATACCTATGGAATGTCCCCACTTGTCCCCGAGACGATGATGACAAGCCCCCTGAATCACGTCAAGTCAGAATCAAATCAAAGCGTATCCGTAGAGCATCGTTAAGAGCTTCACAGAACAAACACACACACACATTGACTTATGGAATTATGAACTAATGAAATGAAATGCAGAACAAAACACAGAATTACTCTCCAAGCTGGAGTAGAAACTAATTCTGCTCCTGAAAGAAGGAAGTGCTACGTTATCTACGTTCTACGTGATCTACGTTCTGCGTGATCTACGATCTACATGATCTACGTGATCTACGTTCTACGTGATCTACGTTCTACGTTCTACGTGATCTAAGTTCTACATGATCTATGTTCTACATGATCTACGTTCTACATGATCTACGTGATCTACGTTCTACGTGATCTACGTTCTACGTGATCTACGTTCTACGTGATCTACGATCTACATGATCTATATTCTACATGATCTACGTTCTACATGATCTATGTTCTACATGATCTACGTGATCTACATTCTACGTGATCTACGTTCTACGTGATCTACGTTCAGCGGGACACGACTTTTCCCCTTTTTTCATGGTCTGTCGACCCGACTGAACGGATCTCCTTCTTCTAAACTAGGTGTCAGCTCTGAGAGATCTAAACGGAGTCACATGACCAGGAGGCCTGTCTCCTTTAGGGAGGTTAAAAGGAGCCAAGTCGTTATCTCCAGCGCCCCTCCTCCTCCGGGAGGTAGAGATAAGGACATGGGGGCTCCCTGGTTGTTGCTTGGGGGGGGCAGCAGGTACACGTGTCGGGTGGAGGACGAGATCAGGAAATACAAAAACAGGATATAAAAAAAAATAATAATAATAAAATAAAAGGAATAGAAAAATAGTGCAAAATCCAATTAACCCCGGAGAGACCTGGGGATGGAATACGGCTGGAGGTGCAGAGAAGAGGATGAAGATGGGAGGACAGATTGGAGGGGAGCTCTGCTTGGGTGCAGGAGAGGCAGATGGAAAAAGGCTCCTTGTTTCTATGTGCTGCCAAAAAAAGGGGGACAGAAATGAAGCCTGGCTGGCTGGCTGGCAGGTGTCTCTTCCAGTTAGGAGCCGTCTTAATGGCCCTGCAGGGCCCAGGTAGTCAGCCTCTCAGACCCAGAGAGACGGAGAGGCTGCTTTCCCCCTGGAAAGTCTGTTTGTGTCTAAATGAATCTCCTCAACCCGTGGTGGGTTTTTATCCCTTATATTACCGTATTGACCCGAATATAAGACGGGTTTTTTTTCCTAGAAAAAAATCAAAAAAAGAGGGGTCGTCTTATAATCGGGGTTTAGACTTTTCGATGTACCGTAATTGCACATGTAACTGCGCAACAACAGATCGCGCCAAACGAGTGTTCCGAGACACCGCGCGACACTTAAAGTAACTCAAAGTCTTAAAGTAACAGTACATAAAAATAGTTACCTGGAGAGATAGAAATGGAGAGACAGCGACCAACTTGAAAAAAGTGGCTCAAAAGTAGGGCAAGTTAATAAACAGAAGAGACGAAGTTACGATGCCAATTTTAAGATAATGGTGATAAACGAAGCAGAGACATCAAACACCTGTCATTGCGACGCAGGACAAGCCCAGCGCCTGCCCTCAGACTTCAGAGAGAAGCTACTGTCTTATCAGCGATATGTGATCAAGTTAAGGAAGAAGCACTCATACCCCCTTGATCAGATGGGCAATGCTGATCAAACGCCTGTGTATTTTGACATGCCATCTGTCACTGTGCATAAGAAAGGCGACAAATCAGTGATCTACTGATCTACTGGAAACGAGAAGAGCCGAGTAACGGTCATGTTAACGCGCCTCGCAGATGGGACACAACTTCCCCCGTACGTGGGGGATTATGGTAGGTGCCCAGGCAAAGGGCTGGATGGAGACGGAGCTTGTGGTGGACTGGCTCAAGGTGGTGTGGGGCAGACGGCGTGGGGGACTCAGAAAGCAGAGGAACATGTTGATTCTGGATGCTTTCCGTGGACACTTGACTGAGCCAGTCAAAACCTAGTCACCTAGTGATCATACCGGGCGGAATGACAAGCCAGCTGCAGGTGTTGGATGTGGTCGTTAACAAACCATTCAAGGTTAATCTGCGCAAGAGATCCACAGAGTGGCTCCTGGCTGCTAATCACGCACTGACACCGTCTGGAAAAATCCAAAAGCCTGCAGTACGTTTGCTCTGTGAATGGATCTTGCAAGCATGGGCTGACGTTTCCCCAGAAAGCATTAATGGGTTTAAGAAATGCTGCGTATGCCATGGATGGCAGCGAGGATGACGTGATGTGGGAGGAGACGGGGAAGCAGACACCGTGAGTGACGATAGCGGGAGTGAGAGGAACAACCAGCGACGTAGAAGACGAGCTGAATGAGAAGACGTGATGTGACCAATAGACTGATGTTCTGTTTCATTGCTCTACCGTTTTATTGCACTACTGTTTCATTGCAATCTATCTAGCCTGTTTTGTTTTTGTTTGTCAAGTTAGGCAAATTTTAACACAATGTGTGATGTGTGTTATCATTATTTTCCAAAAAAAAGATTTTCTTTATAAAAAAAAGATTTGGTCTTCAAAAAAAATAAATATATTTTTTTCCAAAATGAGTCTTGAAAAGAGGGGTCGTCTTATAATCGGGGTCGTCTTATATTCGGGTCAATACGGTATTATATATTATCGAATATTATTCCTTTCCAGTGCTTGTTCTTTACTAAATGATTCCCCCTATCTCCCCGCTCCCCCAGAGAGCGGTCGTCAGACCAATAGTCCTGAAACAGACGGGCTTGGGTGCTGCGTGTCCGTGGTCCTATGGATGGGGTTCCTGATAGAGATCTCTCACGGCTCCGTGCCTTGTTTGGATCCCCTGATCGGGTTGGGTTACCACATCGCTGGTGCTGGGGAAGGACTAGGATTGAATTAGTCACACGGCGGGAGATGCAAAGGCTTGAGTTAAGACCCAGTGACGTCACGGAGCACAGAAGGGGTCCTTTGTGTGAGGCTCCATGTGATGCATGGGTCTGACCAGTCACTCATAGGGGTCCATGTACAGCATAGGGCAAAACAAAGGTTGTTGAAATCAGACCTAGTGACGTCATCTAGCCAAGCCTTCTGCTTTCGGTTCAATGTCCTCACATCAAAACGAGAGGGTGGAGGGGGAAGCATACCGGACACCTTTTGCAAGAGAGAATAGATTCCAGTTCCAGGTCTGGGTCCAAACTGTGACAGGGTCCTTGATCCGTCGGCAACACAGCAGTGTTTCTCAGTGACTGAGGCTGAGCGAGGGGGGGGCTGTACGAGGAGGTTCAAGAGATGGAGGTTCTTCAAGAGATGGAGGAGGTTCTATAGACTTCAGTTCAAGTCAGACAATGGACCAGCCCTTGGATCAACGGCTGGGTTTTTAAACCAAACACACATTCCTTTCTGGGATTGTCTTGTAAAAATTAGACTTCAGTGTATTTAGGTTCAACTGCAAAGGTGTGAAGAGGGTTCAGGGGTACCTGTTGCCAAGGCAACCAGCATTTTATTAACACCTTGTTTCATTGGGTTCCGCTGAATGCAAACCTTTTTCAACGTCTGGAGATAAAACATGAAAGCCTCGAGACTCGCCGTGTGCATAAAGCTCAGTTTCCTCCAGTCAGACTGTCTTTCTTTCAACCAATCAGTTCTTTGTAGATACATTCTGACCTGTTTCCCATTTATTTAAGTTATTCAAGTACATTTTTTGCTTCTTTCACTAAACACTTTCATTAATCAATTTCAAACAGACGGAGCGCTGGATTGAAAGGGGAAGGGCACCAGATGTTTATTGATGCCACACTCAAACAGAACCCTCGGGCAGAGCAAGTGTTTGAACCCACAACCAATTCCCAAATAAGACAGAATCAGTCAGTGTTGACATTCTCTCTCTCCAAAATGTATGCAAATAAACTCTCTCTCTCTGTCAGTGTTTACTCGACATTTAACGATAAAGGTTTCATCTCCCCTCGGTTCTAACGT
>JANIIK010000349.1:60000-65000 GCA_027704905.1 Muraenolepis orangiensis
ATAAGAAGTCTATAATAACACACGTAATGTGAGTCATGTGAGTGATGAGAAGTTTATAATTACACACGTAATGTGAGTCATGTGAGTTATAAGAAGTCTATAATAACACACGTAATGTGAGTCATGTGAGTGATAAGAAGTCTATAATAACACACGTAATGTGAGTCATGTGAGTGATAAGAAGTCTATAATAACACACGTAATGTGAGTCATGTGAGTGATAAGAAGTCTATAATAACACACGTAATGTGAGTCATGTGAGTGATGAACGTAACGTAAGCTATTCATCAAGAGCGTCCCGTCAGAGAAGGTAAACAACGGGATTATGAGGTACGAGAGGACAAGGAAACCAAACGACCCTAAATCTCCCACTTCGCACCCTCGCCTATTCACTGTCGTCGAGGTTGTCGAGACGACAATAAAGTTTGGCGCGGGATGCGTGGCCCTAATCACATTAGCCGTGTTAAAAGTGATAACAAATAATTCGGGATAAAGCGGTTATATATCACTACGTTTACGTGAGAACAAAGACACCCCCTAAATCTCCCACTTCACACCCTCGCCTATTCACTGTCGTCGGGGTTGTCGAGACAACAATAAAACTTGGTGGGAATGCGTGGTACTAATCATAATAGTCGTGCAAAAAGTGATCCAAAAATTTGGGATAAAGCAGTTATTTATCAATACATAACGTGAGGATAAAGACGACCCTAAATCTCCCCCGTACTTCACACCCTCGCCTATTCATTGTCGTCGGGGTTATAAAGTTTTGCGCGGAACGCGTGGCACTCATCGTAATAGCCGTGATGTTTAGCGGCTCTGAGAGAGACGGGGAGAACATCTAATGGATGAACAGGGCCCCTGGGGACACACTCAGCCCGTGTGGTTTAGAGCTACACGGATCGGTCATAGCCGGCGCGGCGGGGAGCTTTCTGCTTTATTAGCATGATGATACGTTCTCCCCTACATCCATGGGCCTGCATGACTCCAGGCGTCAACATTAGTCTGTGTGTGTGTGTGTGTGTGTGTGTGTGTGTATGCAATGTACTTAATGTGTGAAAATGTGCATGTGTGTGTGTTTGTGTGTGTGTGTGTGTGTTTGAGTGTGTGTGTGTGTGTGTGTGTGTGAGTGTGTGTGTCTGTGTGTGTGTACGTGTGTGCATGTCTGAGTTTGAATGTGCGTGTGTGTGTGTGTGTGTGTGTATGCAATGTACTTGATGTATGAACATGTTTTCATATGTGTGTGTGTGTGTGTGTGTGTGTGTGTGTGTGTGTGTGATTGTGCTTGTGCGTGTGTTAATGTTTAGTGTGTGTGTGTGTGTGTGTATATGCGTACACAAGAGCTTGTACAGCTTGTGCATGCATGTGTGCAGAGTGTCTGTTTGCCTGTGTATGTGTATGTGAGTCACATGCATACATGAGCCTGTGTGTGTGTGTGTGTGTGTGTACCTGTGTGTTTGTGCGTGCATGTGTCTGTGTGCACGTGTGTGTGTGTGTGTGTGTGTGTGTGTGTGTGTGTGTGTGTGTGTGTGTGTGCGTGTGAGCGAGCGGGTCATGTGAGTAGATAAGGCACTAGGCGCTGCCACTGTGCTGATAGCAGCTGCAGCGGCGCTATCAGTGCTACGCTACGCTCTGCGGTGCATTAGCATGATTCTCCCTGGGGACCATTAAGTCCCCCATGATGAGTAAGAGGTGGCGGCACCTAGCACGCTAACCCATCACTTATCCCCGGGGGGGGACACACACACACCTACACAACACACTCTCTGGTCTCCACACACACACCTACACAACACACTCTCTGGTCTCCACACACACACCTTACACAACACACTCTCTGGTCTCCACACACACACCTTACACAACACACTCTCTGGTCTCCACACACACACCTTACACAACACACTCTCTGGTCTCCACACACACACCACACAGTCACGACCTACAACAACACACACACACTTTTTCAATCTCACATACGTGACCACACATGCACAAATACACAGCACACACACACACACACACAAATGAAAATACACAACACATACACACACACACACACAGTCACGACATACACCAACACACACTCAAAGCACACATTCTTGACCACACACACACACACACACACACACACCACACAGCCACGTTGACACACACCTACACCAACACACACACACACACACACACACACACACACACACACACACACACACACACTTCATGAAACTCACATACAGTATTTCGACCACACACCTGCACGAATACGCAGCACACACAAATGACCACACACACACACACACACACACACACACATGCCCGCTACCAAGAACAGTTCCCAGGGGGGAAGTGGGCGAGCGAAGCCCACACCACCCTCTGTGCGGGGGTGAAGATGGTGAAACAGGAGACGATTAGGAGCGGGATGGGAGCCACGGTGATGGTTCTCTCTTACCAGCCGCTGGTCGGAAGCCATGATAGAGAGTGGAGTACAGGGCCCATTGTAAATCAGTTTATCACTCACACCACCACCTGACTCAGCTCTCTCTCTCTCTCAGGTGACGCCCCCCTTATTGATGATAGGGGACGGGGTGGTGATAGATTGATTCTCTCCGACTGTATTCCGGCTTCATGTTTAAATGTGTTTCCATCAGCGACACACAGGGGACGCTAATGCCATCAGGGATATGGATGGTGAACTTTAGCGGAGGGTTTCTCCGAGGCTGCGTCTGAGCACAACACTTCCACCCTCCGCTCGTAAATCACGCGTCTGAGCGCTAGGGAAAACATTAAAGCCGTTTGGTGGGGAGCGGAAAGCCATTATGCTAATGTTCTGTTTGCCCGTCAACCCGCAGATCTGTCAAAGTGTCCCAGAAAACCCAAAGTTTGGGGGAATCTGTCTTTAGGGTCGATTATTAATATTTCATCGTCGCCATCAGACGCTGGCCTATTTCTCCAAGTCAGCGGTGATTGTGTGTGTGTGTGTGTGTGTGTACATGTTTCGGTGAGTGTGTGTACATGTGACGGTGAGTGTGTGTGTATATGTGTGTGTGAGTGTGCATATGTTCATGCATGTGTGTTTGTGTGAGTGTGTGTTTGTGTATGTGTGAGTGTGCATATGTACATGCATGTGTGTGTGTGGTAGTGATGGTGGTGGTGGTGGTGGTGGTGGTGTGTGTGTGTGTGTGTGTGTGTGTGGTGTGGTGGTGGTGTGTGTGTGTGTGTGTGTGAGTGTGTGTGTGTGTGTGTGTGAGTGCCTAAGTGTGTTTAGCCTTCTGTTGTACGGTCTGAGCAGGAGGAGGATCAGAGGATCATTAAGCATAAAGAGCAGAGGATGAACAAACTGTTGAATGAAGAAGAATGGACGGCGCTAGTCGCTAGCACTTAGTGGGACTTGTAAAGAGCGGTGGCTCTTAAACCGCCCAAGAGGGATCCTTAAGGACCGCCGCCACCGCTAAGGAAGAGACCATCAATAGAAAGAGATTGATGCAGTGTAACACAAGGTTACCTTATCTCACTTTATCTCTCTCTCTCTCTCTCTCTCTCTCTCTCTCTCTCTCTCTCTCTCTCTCTCTCTCTCTCTCTCTCTCTCTCTCTCTCTCTCTCTCTCTCTCTCTCTCTCTCTCTCTCTCTCTCTCTCTCTCTTAGTTTTCCGGTGAGGTCCCAGAGAACCGGGTGGGCCTGGTGGTGGCCAACCTGACGGTGATCGACGCCGACCAGCCTCACTCGCCCAACTGGAACGCCGTGTACCGGATCATCAGCGGCGACCCCTCCAACCACTTCTCCATGCGCACCGACCCCGTCTCCAACGACGGGATGGTTACCGTGGTGAAGGTGAGGTCATGTGACACAGTGGGACAACACATGATCGATGTGTGTCCATGTTGATTGGCTGTGTCCTCATTCCCTACTCCCTCTCTAGTAGTTCAATGTAGAGGACTATATAGTGAAATCCTTCCCTCATTCCCTACTCCCTCTCTAGTAGTTCAATGTAGAGGACTATATAGTGAAATCCTTCCCTCATTCCCTACTCCCTCTCTAGTAGTTCACTGTAGAGGACTATATAGTTAAAACACTTTGGGACACTACTGGAGTCTCCGTTTATGACGTCATTTCTGTAATTTTTTATTAAATGTGTCAGATCTTCATTGATGGACGTTGCTTCTTGTTCGTCTGCCGATGCTGATCCCACAATGCTGATGCATTGTGGGATATGATGAGTGTAGGGTGTAGGGTGTAATCATTCTGACTATTCATTCGTACAGTGCTACAAAATGGCTCCAAACTCACTATATAGTGCACGATGTAGTGAGTAGGGAGTGATGTTGGTCTGTCTAAAGGACAGCTTCCCTGCCATTCCAATCGATGGCGATTGGAAAAACAATGATAAAGAAAATAGGAAGAAGAAGAAGAAGAAGAAGAAGAAGATAAGAAGATAAGGAGGACAGACCGGTGTCTTTGGAGATATCCTTGGAGCCACGAGCAGGGCCGTCTGTGGCTCTCCTCAAACAGCAGCACGCTACACTTTGGCCACAATGGCTGGGGAGGCCGCAAATGAGTTATTGATTTGTCAATTACAAAGGAAAAGGTTTGATGCGCTCATAAGGCTTTGAGCTGCTGGGGGAAATGGCAACGACAACTAAATGATGCCTTGTAAAAATAAAAATAAAAAAAAAAGCTTCTGTGGTGGTTAGCGCTCAGACTGAGGATCAGGATGGGGAATCTCTCATTTAGGCCTCGGCGCATCGGGATTCAATATTTATGTTTATGAGTGTATGAGTAGGCCTTCAATGGTTATGCATGTGTGCGCTGTGTGTGTGTGTATGTGTGTGGTGTGTGTGTGTGTGTGTGTGTGTGTGTGTGTGTGTGTGTGTGTGTGTGTGTGTGTGTGTGTGTGTGTGTGTGTGTGTGTGTGTGTGTGTGTGTGTGCGTGTGTGTGTGTGCTGTGTATGCGTGCACGTGCGTGTGTGTGTGTACTGTCTGCAAACGTGTGTGTGTGCGTATGT
>JANIIK010000349.1:75000-134565 GCA_027704905.1 Muraenolepis orangiensis
TGGGATTGTTGAATCTAAAGCAGTAAGGTCAAAGGTCAGGAGACTTTTAGGCTTAGACGGCTTTCAAAGGTAAAGGAAAGGAAAGGCAAACCCATGTTACATTACAGGACTACCTGGGAGGGCAGGGCCGTCAGAAGGTGAAATCAGAGGCCTGCAGCGGTGGGGGGGAGGGGGGCTCACCCACCAGCCTGCCTACCCCCCCCCCCTCTCCATCCTCATTCCCGTGGCGACACAGGTTGCGAAACACACGTTAATACCGAACTACAGCCTGAGATTAAAGGCTGTGAGCCAGCAGCAGGTACGATGACCCGGGAGATATGGCATCGAAGGCAGAGGGGGGGGGGGGGGGGGGGACGAGGGTCGAGGGACCAGGGGGGGGGGGAGGCGACACAGCCGAGCAGATAAGGGAGCGGGAGAGATGACACAGAATAAAATGTCTGACTGTGAAGAAACAGGGCAGCGGCGCCAGGTAGCCGCGTTACACCGCGATGCAGACGACCTGATAGGATGGAGGATGTGACCCGGGTGCCGGCAGAAGGAAGACGGATGAGAGAGATTGGGGTTAAACCCGGGAGTTGATCCCTCCTTTGGCCTTCCTTCCTTCCTTCCTTCCTTTCCTTTCTTTCTTTCTTTCCATTTTCTTGGTTTTTGTTCTGTCTATCTGCTCCTCTATCTGTATCCTGGACGCTTCTCGCTTACACACAATGCTGTACATTCAGCCTCTCACACACACACACACACGCCCAGGTCCTCACTCAAACACACACACACACAAACGTGCATGAATGCACTAAAAACACACACATACACATGCAGGTACACACTCAAACACACATTAACACACACACACAGGCACACAGGTACACACTCAAACACACACACACGTATACACACACACACATGCCCATGTACACACTCAAACACACACACACACACACACGCACACAGATATTCATTCAAACTAACACGTACATATATACGTATATACAGACACACTCAAACACACACACACACACATTACATTTACATTACATTACAGTCATTTAGCAGACGCTTTTATCCAAAGCGACTTACAATAGTGTGTTTCAACAAAGGGAAGGTAAGAGAACATCTCGTCACCAGAAGTCACAAGTGCATTTCATTTCTTACAAGTCTCCAATAACTGAACCAGTGCTCAGGTAGAAGTACAATAATTCAGGCAAACGTGTAAGGGAAAAAGTACGATAAGTTGGCAACAATATGCAACAATATCTAGAACAATATATACCTATCTATAATTTGTAATCTACTTTTGACTGACTTAATTGACGCTACGAGGAAGGATCCGGGAAGTGTGTCCTGAAGAGATGGGTTTTCAGCCTGCGGCGGGAGATGGGGAGTGACTCTGCAGTCGTGACCTCCATGGGGAGTTTGTTCCACCAAATTGGGGCCACAGGACGGAGAAGAGCCGTGACCGCGTAGATCGGCCACACGGGCCCCTAAGTGAGGGGGCGAGCAGACGGCCCGAAGAAGCCGAGCGAAGTGGACGGGTTGGGATGTAGGCCTTGACCATTGCCTGGAGGTAGGATGGAGCAGTACCTTTTACTGCCTTGTAGGCTAGCACCAAGGTCTTAAACTGGATGCGAGCAGCTACAGGTAGCCAGTGTACAGTCCGAAGGAGGGTAGATGTGTGGGAGTACTTGGGGCGGTTGAACACCAGGAGAGCTGCAGCTTTCTGAATGAGCTCCAGGGGCCTGATGGCAAATGCCGGGGCGCCAGCAAGGAGGGAGTTGCAGTAGTCCAGCCGGGAGATGACAAGAGCCTGGATGAGCACCTGCGCAACCTTTTCAGTGAGAAAAGACAGAATCCTCCTGAATCTGCAGGAGCGTGTCACAGATGCAATGTTTGCCGAGAACGACAGTTGGTCGTCCAGGGTCACACCCAGATTCCTTGCGGTCCGAGTAGGTGTCACCACAGCATCATCAACGGTGACAGCCAGGTCTCGGTGCGGACAGCCCTTTGCCGGGAAGAACACTAGCTCAGTCTTGTCCAGGTTGAGCTTTAGGTGGTGCATCGACATCCACTTTGAGATGTCTGCTAAGCACGCGGCGATGCGTGTTTCCACTTGCGTGTCCGAGGGGGGAAACGACAAGACCAGTTGGGTGTCGTCAGCATAGCAGCGGTAGGATAAGTCATGGGTGTGGATAACAGGACCAAGGGACGTTGTGTAGAGGGAGAAGAGAAGAGGATACATACATACATACACACACAGAGGAATGCACTCAAACACAAATACACAGACGCGTGCACACAGGTATACACTCAAACATACACACACATACGCAGATAGACACACGCGGATGTACACACTCAAACACACACACACACACACACACACACACACATACATACATGCAGGAATGCACTTAAACACACACACACACACACACACACATATACATACACACATACACAAGTATACACGCCCACACACGCATACATACATTAAACCACACACACACACACACACACACACACACACACACACACACACACACACATACAATGTTTCAAAAGTGTTTAACAGAGGAGGTAATTGACTTTGCGCTTTGAAAATGAGGTGAAATTGACTGTAGGCTGCAGGCAGGGAAAGGAAAAGTCAATGAACAATGAAACTGAAGGTCAGGAGAGATCTGTGATACTCTTGTGAGGAGAGAGAGAGAGAGAGAGAGAGAGAGAGAGGAGAGAGAGAGAGAGAGAGAGAGAGAGAGAGAGAGAGAGAGAGAGAGAGAGAGAGAGAGAGAGAGAGAGAGAGAGAGAGAGAGAGAGAGAGAGAGAGAGAGAGAGAGAGAGAGAGACTGTAGGCTATGTGCTCCTGGGTGATTATGTCAACTCTAGCAAATCTTGTGTCAAACGCCAATCACGAGTGTGAATTGGGAACTGTGTTTGTGCACCGCAGTCATGATGCTGCTGCACTACCGTCACTTTAAAATGCTTCTTTTGCACCATTTGCCATTATGTATATATGGACCAATAGACACTGTATTGGTATTTTTATTGTGTTTAGTATTGTTTTAGTAAAGTGCTGTTTTTTGTTTTGTTTAGTATGTAGTACAGAGTATATAGTGCTGTTTTTAGTATATAGTAGGCAGTATATAGTGTTGTTTACAGTATATAGTATAGTATATAGTAGGTAGTATATAGTGTTGTTTATAATATATAGCATGGTATATAGTAGGTAGTATATAGTGTTGTGTATAGTATAGTCTTGTATAGTTTAGTAGTTCCTACTTTGGGAGTGAATGGGGGCTAAGCGTTCCATTGTCCTTGTTGAAGGTCTTATTGAACAAAGGGCTGACCGCTCTCTGCTCCCCTCAGGTACACCAAGCTCAACGACCCCGCCATGTGGTTGTCCATCAACCGGACCAGCGGGCAGATCGTCACCATCGCCACGCTGGACCGGGAGTCCACCTACGTGAAGAACAACGTGTACGAGGCCACCTTCCTGGCCATCGACAACGGTGAGCCACCGGGGACCAGCTGTTCTCTTATGAATATTAGAAATATTACAAAAAGAAAACAACCCACAACTGTTTTTTTATTTTAATATTTTCCCCCACGGAGGTGTGCATCAGAGACGAGTCACGTTCATCAGATCTTCACCGTGTTCTCACGCTGTCTGACGCTGCTTCATGTTCCGCTTGAACAACATTTGTGCTGTGATAAAATGCACTTGGTGTTGGTGTCATCTGGATAGAAATAGATCCATATTATGGATGTATTTAGTGAATAAACTGTGTTAGAGACACGCTGTGAGTCTCACTCAATCATTCTGCTATTTGGTTGATATTTGTCTGTTCAACTTTACACATTAGCGTAGCATTTGAAGCTATTCCCACGGCTCCATTCCTCATGCTTGATGATGTGTTGAATAACGTCCTCTGATTGTTGCTTGAACTGATTCATCTTCTAGTGGTTTGTGTGGCTATTTCAGCCGACCAAGCACATATCGCACATACACACCCACCCACACACACAAACACACACACACACACACACACACACACACACACACACACACACACACACACACACACACACACACACACACATAGAGGACACTCTCTCCTCTCCATCATTTTTCATTTTAATTTATCTTTGCACATTTGATTTGGGTCTGACTCAGCGATACTATAAAGTTATACTACTATATAACTATAACATGGTTTTTTTCATAGTTGAATGGAGTAGAATAGGTTTTGTAACCTTTCAGATGTAACTTTGATGTGGTATTTGACATCGTCATCATCTTCATCATCAGCTTCTGACAAAGATATTCAGCTGTGGGCATAGCACTTAAAAACTGTGATGCATTTCATTAGTTCCTCTCCTCCTCTTTTCTCCTCCTCTCCTTTCCTCCACTCCTCCTCCTCTCCTCCTCTCCTCCTCTCCTCCTCTCCTCCTCTCCTCCTCTCCTCCTCTCCTCTCTCCTCGCCTCTCCTGCTCTCCTCTCATTTCTCCTCCTCTCCTCCTCTCCTCCTCTGCCGCTCTCCTCTTCTCTCCTCCTCTAATCTCCTCATCTTCTAATTTCCTCTCCTCTCTCTCCTCCTCTCCTCTCTCCTCCTCCCCTCTCTCTCCTCTCTGTCCTTCCCTCTCTCCTCCTTTCTTTCTCCTCTCCTGTTCTCCTCCTCTCCTCTCATCTTCTCATCTCATAATCTCCTCTCCTCTCTCTCCTCCTCTCCCTTCTCTCCTCCTCTCCTCTCTCCTCCTCTCCTCTCTCCTCCTCCCCTCTCTCTCCTCCTCTCCTCCTCTCCTCTCCTCTTCGACTCACAATGCCAGTAGTACTGTTTGTAGTGTACTGTTCTTCCTGAGAGTTGAAGAAGTTGAAGCTTATCAAACCTGAGCAGAACAAACCAACCAAACAAACCAAACCAACCAAACCAACCAAAAAAGCACCGCCCTGCCACCCTCCCAAAATGGCCAGTGACACATTTCGAACAGCGACCCTTAGACTGTCTACCTTAGCTTTGGAATTACACACACGTGTGTAATACGTGTGCGTATTATGACAATATCTGAATCATAGTGCAAATTATGTGAAATAGGAGAGCGTCGACCCCATGAAGGGAGCAGGTGACTGAAAAACATGAACCTTGCATCTCTCTCCCCTTCCCTCCCTCCCTCCCTCCCTCCCTCCCTCCCTCCCTCCCTCCCTCACATGCTGTGATCTCTCGGTCCACAGCCCCTTACCTCATCATCCATTCTCCTTTTTAAATAGCCTGGCTGGCGTGTCAGAATGTCCTGACCAGCACCCATTAGGTGAATGGAGGCCCAAGCAGAGCCTCTTCCCTGAGCCTCGTAGGGCCGTGATGTGTCCTCATGTTCCAGGAGGCTGTTAGCAGACTCTGGGCTCTCTCTCTCTCTCTCTCTCTCTCTCTCTCTCTCTCTCTCTCTCTCTCTCTCTCTCTCTCTCTCTCTCTCTCTCTCTCTCTCTCTCTCTTTTCTCTCTCTCTCTCTCCTCTGTTAGCAGACTCTGGGCTCTCTCTCTCTCCCAAGAGACTCAAACAGTCTAATGGAGCAAATGAATAAGGCTGTGGATGGATGTGTGCATAGTTATGTGTGTGTGTGTGTGTGTGTGTGTGTGTGTGTGTGTGGTGTGGTGTGTGTGGTGTTATGGGGTGTCAGCCATCAACATGTGAGAGGGATTACCATGCTACGTGAGTGAGAGTAGAGAGAGAAAGATAGAGAGAGAGAGAGAGAGAGAGAGAGAGAGAGAGAGAGAGAGAGAGAGAGAGAGAGAGAGAGAGAGAGGAGAGAGAGAGAGAGAGAGAGAGAGAGAGAGAGAGAGAGAGAGAGAGAGAGAGAGAGAGAGAGAGAGAGAGATATGGGTGGAGAGAGGGAGAGAGAGAGAGAGAGATAGAGAGAAAGAGAAAGAGAGAGAGGGAGAGATAGAGAGCGAGAGAAAGAGAGGGAGAGATAGAGAGATAAAGAGAGGGATAGAGAGAGAGAGAGATGGGGAGAGAGGGAGAGAGAGGGATAGAGATAGAAAGATGGAGAGAGAGATGGAGAGAGAGAGAGAGAGAGAGAGAGAGAGAGAGAGAGAGAGAGGGAGAGAGAGAGAGGTGAGAGTGGTCTCTGACCCCACTGACACAACATCTTCCAGGCTATTGTTCCTGCTCCTTCTCCACAGAAGAACTCACGGTGGGCCTGCTGCAAGGCCTGTCACTCAAACTGGAAACATCTAGAACCCACATGAGGGGGAGGGGAGTTAATACAAATCCTCTAGAAGAATTTATACAAACATAATTATTTATTTCAGGCCGGTTTAAACCCACATAATTCTCCTATCAGACACAGCAAGCTGCTTCAGAATGTCCCCCGTAAATGGTCAGGATTAACCAACCAAGTGCACAGGGAAGCACACACACGCACACGCACGCACACACACACACACACACACACACACACACACACACACACACACACACACACACACACACACACACACACACACACAGGGGGTGTGTAGGGGCGTGTGTGTGGGCGTGTCTTGCACTATGCCTTGATAAATGAGGTGTTCTTCTCAGTGTTCGTTGAGTGTTCATCTCAATACCAGGCAGGTGTCTCTATCTCCCCCACCGGTTGTTTCCAATTCCAAAAGCTTAGCAATCTAATACATTTTAGAATGGCATTGGCATTCAGTACCACCCCCATCTTTTATCTCTCTCTCACCTTCCCTATCTCTCTCTCTCGCTCTCGCTCTCGCTCTCGCTCTCGCTCTCTCTCTCGCTCTCGCTCTCTCTTTCTCTCCATCCCTATCTCCCTTCTTCTCTCGCTCTCTTTCCCTCCTTATCTCTCTCTCTCTCTCGCTCTCGCTCTCGCTCTCGCTCTCGCTCTCGCTCTCTCTTTCTCTCCATCCCTATCTCCCTTCTTCTCTCGCTCTCTTTCCCTCCTTATCTCTCTCTCTCTCTCTCTCTCTCTCTCTCTCTCTCTCTCTCTCCTCTCTCTCTCTCTCTCTCTCTCTCTCTCTCTCTCTCTCTCTCTCTCTCTCTCTCTCTCTCCCCCCCTCTCTCTCTCTCCCACTCTCCTTCCTCCTCTTCCTTTTCTCTGTGTCAAATGTCTTGCTCTGCTGCCAGGTATAATTGGCAGATCTGCCCGGCTTTGCATAAATCGTTGGACATTACATCGGCCTTCTTCCCCGACCTCGAGGTTCCAGGGGCCGGAGCCGCCCTCCAGCCATTGGCTGGGCCGGTGGGGCGTGGCGGGGGGAGTGAGTCCTAATTGGACGCAGACAGGTTTCCTGCAGCGCTGACACGCGCTCGATAAACAGCTCAGCCTGAGCTGCTGAGGACTCACTTCTCACTCACTGCCATTCATACACACTTTGGGTTATTTCCCCTTTTGTGAAGTATTGGGCTTTGTACGCATACCCACACACACACCCAAACACACACACACACACACACACCCACACACACACACACACGCACACGCACACGCACACGCACACCCACACACATCTTTGAATACGTTTGAGGATGTATTGGTCTTTGTGTGTAGCGGCCGTGTGGGCAGATGGGGTTTTACTCAGTGAGATAGCGCCGTAATACACTCAGACTAGAGTTGCTTTGTCTGTGTGTGTGTGTGTGTGCATTAGTGCGTGCATGTGTGCATAAGTGCGTGCGTGTGTGTGTGTGTGTATTTGTGCATGCATGTCTATGTGCATGCTTGTGTGTGCATGCATGTCTGTGTGTGTGTGTGTGTGTGTGTGTGTGTGTATGTGTGTGTGTGTGTGTGTGTGTGTGTGTGTGTGTGTGTGTGTGTGCAGTGCATGCACTCACACACACGTCTAGCGGTGTGTGTGTGTGTGTGTATGATGGATGGAAGGTGTGGTGTCGGCGTGGTAGTGGAGGGGGGGGGGGGGGGGGTCTGTCAGAAGCGGTTCCCTCACTGTGTGGCTGGAGGCGGGCCGACCGACCTTTTCCTCAACCTGCCGAGTGGTGACCTTTGACCCTCTCCCAGCAGGGGGCCCCTGGTCCTCTCAGGAGCCCCCACCTGGTCTCCCCCCCCCGCTCCGCTCTGCCTTTTCCTCCGTCTCCGTCCGTCTCCCATCCCCTCCTATCAATTATCCCCCGTCGCTCTCGCCTCTATTTTTGCTTGGCTGTCGTAGGTCTTTACTTAGCTGAACATACTCTCTCACACACACACACACACACACACACACACACACACACACACATACACACACACATACACACACACACACACACACTGATACACTGCTCCCTCTCCCTGTTACACACATAACCACACGCTAACAGCATCCCCTCTGCTCTCTCTCTCTCTCTCCCAGGCTCTCCCCCGGCCAGCGCCACGGGCACCCTTCAGATCTACCTGATCGACATCAACGACAACCCCCCGGCGCTGGTCCCCCGCGAGGCCCAGCTGTGCGAGCGCGTCCACCGCAACGCCAACGCCGTCAACATCACGGCGGCCGACGCCGACACCGACCCCAACGCAGGGCCCTTCGTCTTCGAGCTGCCCAACTACCCGCCCAGCATCCGCCGCAACTGGACCATCTCGCGCATCAGCGGTGAGGGCGAGCGAGAGGGCGGGTGGGGCGGGGCCGCGGAAAGGGGCGGGGCCAAGGGGAGGGGCGGGGCCACGGGGAGGGGCGGGGCCGTGGGAGGGGTGGGGACGCGGAGATGGCGGGGCCACGGGGAGGGCGGTTCAGAGCGGAGATCTGCTGGATCTACTAGTGCAGCTTTTCCCAAAGTGGGGTCTGTGTTCCCCAGGGATACAAGATGTTCTATTGGCCATTTGAAGTACAATGGAATGCTTACTCCCCATTCCCTCCCGCAGTATGCATTTCTAAAACAATACTATAAAAATACTATATACAATAAAAATTTACATAATATGAACAATATAGTGACGGATGATATTTACCTGATATTTACTTTATTTGATGTTTTGAATTGTGAAAAATTTAAAAAGCATTTAAAGTGCCAGTAGTGAAGCAGCATCATGAATACTGTGCAGTAACTGTAATGAGTCCAGAATGTCCAGCAAAGTATGACAGTATAATGTTAATGACATGTTATGATAGTGTAATGTTAATGACATGTTATGATAGTGTAATGTTAATGACATGTTATGATAGTGGCAACACTCCTAGCAGTTCAGTAGGTCACTGCCTGTGGATAAAAACTATCCTTAAACCTGGTAGTCCTTGTACGGATGCTGCTGAACCGGCAACCGGACTGCAGGGGGGAGAAGAGATGGGGCACTCAGAGTTAGGTCCTGTGTACGCTGGACTGTAACGGACGCCAGCAGGGGGTGCAGTGAAGTAAACCTCACTCCCCCTGACGCCTAAAAAGACCTTCTAGTCGATGAAGCTTCGAGCCCCTGGGTTTTAGCTTCTCACGTTAGAGCGTCGCCTCTCATGCCGAGGAACCGTGAGTTTGAAACCTGTGCGGGGCGCTCACGGGTCACACGGCAACAAAACATCTCTAACCGCCTGAGTCTTTGTTCAAGGTTGTCGACTGGCATCCGCCATCAAAGGTGGAGCAGAGGTTATGTTTTTGCCCCTGTGTGTCTGTTTGTTTGTTGCAAAATAACTCCAAAAGTTAAGTACGGAATTGGACAAAACTTCATGATTAGATTTTGGCACAGATCTGCATAATTTTTGGTGTGCCAGAGGTATATACAGTATCCTATACTGAGGTATACTGAGTGCCCTCTATCTTAAAATCTATAATCTATAATCTATAATATTTCTCTCTCTCTCTCTCTCTCTCTCTCTCTCTCTCTCTCTCTCTCCTCTCTCTCTCTCTCTCTCTCTCCTCTCCTCTCTCTCTCTATCTCAGGGGACTTTGCCCGCCTGGGCCTGCGGTACCAGGTGTACCTGGAGTCGGGCGTGTACCAGGTGCCCATCGTGGTGTCGGACTCGGGCAACCCGCCGCTGTCCAACCGCTCCGTCATCCAGGTGAAGGTGTGTCCGTGCGACCGCAACGGAGACTGCACCACGCTGGGGGCGGTGGCAGCCACGGGCCTGGGTACCGGCGCCATCATCTCCATCCTCATCTGCATCATCATCCTGCTCTGTGAGTACCGGGTGGGGGGTTTACGGTGTTCATAAGCCAATCAGAGCCAATCAGAGCCAATCCAGCCAATCAGAGGGTCGCTTGTTCTCTCGTGCCGGTTGGTAGTAAAATGAAAAAAACCTACTCTGGTCGGAGAAAAGCCTTCCGTGCAGATTTCTGTGCCTCTTTTAACATCTTCATTCGGTCTACTTTGGATTAAAAACTGTTTTTGACGACTACTCTTTCCTCCTCTGACACCGGCTGGTTGTTGGTGGTGAATTGTTTTACATTTCTAAAAGGGGCCGAGAGAAACAGAACGTGAACAAAAAGCTAAACTACTGTTAGGTTCTGTGACAAATCCAAATTGTCATGTGGCTCAAATTGCTATTGACACATGTGGGCGTGTCCACCCAGATGTGTGATGGGTAGAGAGATACCACCTACCAGTTGGTACAGTCCACCGGGTCGGCCAGCAGACTGATCGAGTCATCGCACATCTGGATGTCAAGGACACTTTTAGTCACGTTTTGAACCATTTAGAAACAGCTGTTTGAATGCATATTCTCACTCACACACCTGGTGGTAAATGAGTGTCTGTTTGAATGCCTATTCCCACTCACACACCTGGTGGTAAATGAGTGTCTGTTTGAGGGGCTGTTTGAGAACCTTAAACCATTAGAAATCTCTAACCACTGGTGGCACCTGGTTGCCCTGACAACATGACTGACCGAAGGAAAGAAGGACAGAAAATTCAACTTTAGAACAGTGAAAAAGTCCAGTCATGGGTGTTGACTGTGTGTGTGTGTGTGTGTGTGTGTGTGTGTGTGTGTGTGTGTGTGTGTGTGTGTGTGTGTGTGTTCCAGGCATGGTTCTTCTGTTTGTGGTGTGGATGAAGCGGCGGGAGAAAGAGAGGCAGACCAAGCAGCTGCTGATCGACCCTGAGGACGACGTCCGGGACAACATCCTGAAGTACGACGAGGAGGGAGGGGGGGAGGAGGACCAGGTGAGACGCTGACACACACGCACGCTCTCACACACACACACACACACACACACACACACACACACACATGCACGCACGCACGCACCCATGCACACACCCATGCACCATGCACAGACACACACACACATACACATACACATGTATATATACATACATGCATACATACATACATTCAAACATACATACATACATACATACATACATACATACACACACACACATAGACACACACACCACACACACACACACACACACACACAAACACACCCATGTATACATACATACATACATACATACATACATACATACAGGACAAACATACACTCACACATTAAACACACATACAAACATCCACACACACAAACATATAAACACTGTATACCCACACAAGTACACACATTTATACGGTTGCCGGTTACGCATCATCCGTAAGGACCACCAGGTTCAAGGACCGTTTTAGATTAGATTAGATTAGATTCAACAAGATTTTACCCACAGGCAGTGACCTACTGAACTGCTAGGAGTGCTGCCACTATCATAACATGTCATCCATATGACATTACACTTTCATACTTTTGCTCGACTTTCTGGACTCATTACAGCCACTGCACTGTTCTGCACGGTACTAACTCTGTCTTGAATACACACACACATATACACAAACATATAAACCCTATATACACACACACACACATCCATACACTCACATCCATAAATATACAGGCATATACAGTACACTACACACACACACACACACACACACCCACACACACACACACACACACAGACGCAAAATAAAAACATGGAAACATACATCATGACACACACAGGGTTGAACCCTGTGTGACATCTGTGAAATCTGTTTTCTCTCTCTCTCTCTCGCTCGCTCTCTCTCTCTCTCTCTCTCTCTCTCTCTCTCTCTCTCTCTCTCTCTCTCTCTCTCTCTCTCTCTCTCTCTCTCTCTCTCTCTCTCTCTCTCTCTCTCTCTCTCTCGCTCGCTCGCTCCTTACTCTCCTCTCTCTCTCTCTCTCTCTCTCTCTCTCTCTCTCTCTCTCTCTCTCTCTCTCTCTCTCTCTCTCTCTCTCTCTCTCTCTCTCTCTCTCTCTCTCTCTCTCTCTCTCTCAGGACTACGACCTCAGCCAGCTGCAGCAGCCTGACTCCCTGGAGCACATCATCAGCAAGCCCCCGGGGGCCCGCAGGGTGGACGAGCGGCCTGTGGTCCCTGAGTCCCAGTACCCCATCCGCCACGTGCTGCCCCACCCGGGGGACATCGGGGACTTCATCCACGAGGTTCCCATCGCTTTACATCACATTACAACTCAAGTCAAGTCATGTCAAGTTTATTCACACCAAAGTTATACAAGTATAAGCAATGGGTGATAATCGTATGTGCAATACCCGACGACAGACAGCAGAATAGACAAAAAGAATAGTAAATAATACAAACTGTATTATAAGTTAAATATATTAAAAAAAAGAGCAATATATACATATATAAATCAATGTAATAAAATATACATTGTTATATGCTATACACCCTTGTTAAGCAGCCTGATGGCCTGACTGTGGAAGCTATCTCTAAGTCTATTTGTGCGGCACTTGATACTGTGGTATCGCCTACCTGATGGT
Source organism: Muraenolepis orangiensis (assembly GCA_027704905.1). NCBI lineage: Eukaryota > Metazoa > Chordata > Actinopteri > Gadiformes > Muraenolepididae > Muraenolepis > Muraenolepis orangiensis. Next base: position 87,697 of record JANIIK010000349.1, read on the forward strand.
AAAAGTGAGTACAGTTCATGGCTGGGGTGGGCAATGTCTTTTATGATGCGTTTGGCCATGCACCAATTGTTGTATATATCCAGGAGGGAGGGAAGTTCACCTCCAATGATATACTGGGCCGTCCCACCACCCTTTGATGCACTCTGCGCTCGAGTGCGGTGCAGTTCCCGTTCCAGGCGGTGATACAACCTGTAAGAACACTCGATTGTGCCGGTGTCGAATGTTCTCAGGATGCTGGGGCCCATGCTGAATTTCCTCAGACGCCTGAGGAAATACAGGCGTTGTTGGGCCCTTTTCACCACGTGTGTGGTGTGCGTGGACCATGTGAGGTCCTCGGAGATGTGCACGCTGAGGAACTTGAAGCTGCTGACCCTCTCTACTGCAACACCGTCGATGGAGATAGGGGCGTGCTCTCCTCTCTGCTTCCTGTAGTCCACGATCAGCTCCTTGGTCTTCTTGACGTTTAGGTCGAGGCTGTTCTCCTGGCACCACTGCTCCAGCGATCCAACCTCCTCCCTGTAGGCTGTCTCGTCGTCGCCGGCGATCAGGCCCATCACTGTCATGTCGTCAGGAAACTTGATGATGACGTTGGAGCTGTGCATAGCCATGCAGTCGTGGATGTAGAGGGAGTAGAGGAGAGGGCTCAGCACACATCCCTGGGGGGCTCCTGTGTTGAGGATCAGTGGCTCTGAGGTGTTGCTGCCCATCCTCACCACCTGGCGGCAGTCCGACAGGAGGTCCAGTATCCAACTGCACGTGGATGGGGCACGCCTAGACCTCTAAGCTTGCTGTCGAGCTTGGCAGGAACTATCGTGTTGAATGCTGAGCTGTAGTCCACAAACAGCATCCTCACATAACAGTTATTTCCCTCCAGGTGGGAAAGGGCAGTGTGGAGGGCCATGGATCTGTTTTGACGATATGCAAATTGCCATGGGTCCAGCGTGGCAGGTAACACGGAGCAAATAAAGTCCTTGACCAACCTCTCAAAGCATTTGCTCACAATCGAGGTGAGGGCTACAGGTCTATTGTCGTTCAGGCATGTTACCTTAGGTTGTTTAGGGACAGGCACGATGGTGGACATCTTGAAGACCGCGGGAACAATAGCCTGGGACAGGGAGAGGTTGAAGATGTCTGCAAAGACTACTGCCAACTGGTCTGCGCATGCTCTGAGGACGCGGCCCGGGATGTCGTCGGGACCTGCCGCCTTACGCATGTTCAACCGCTTGAAGGTGCGGCGAACATCCGCCTCCGAGATGTTCAGCAGGCCGGTCTCCTCAGGCGGCGCTGTCTTCGGCGGGCTGCCGTTCACGTGGAAAAAAGTAGTCAGCTCTCCTGGGAGGGAGGTAGAGGAGTTCTCTACACAACTGGTTCTCCCTCTGAAGTTCATTATCGTCTGTAACCCCTGCCACATACCCCTCGCGTCGTGGCTCTTGAATTTCTCCACCACTCTGTCCTTGTACGGCAGTGACGATGGTCTTACGGAGGTCATCAGGCTCTCGTATATTCCTCCATATTCCCGGAGCCAAAGGCGGAGTTACGCGCGTGGAGGGCAGTGCGAACATCATACATTACATTACATTACAGTCATTAAGCAGGCGCTTTGGTCCAAAGCGACTTATAATAAGGTAATTGAACAGGTAGACTAGAGAACTACTAGTCACCAGAAGTCATTAGTGCACTTCCTTCCTAACAAGCCATAATAATATTATATATACGTACATAAACACCTACAATATATAATTCATTACATTGCAATGAGGTCATTGCACATCGTTAAGCAAGAGAAGTACTAGTCACCAGAAGTCATAAGAGCATTCCCTTCCTAACAAGCCTCCAAGAGCAGAACCAGTGCTCAGGTTAAAGTACAATAAGTTGTCTCCCTAGATTTAACCCAGTAAGTACATCAAACAGAGGGAACCACCAATAGTGAAGCCAATACACACACAGAGCTAATAAGCAGAAGCTTAATAAACAAGCGCTGGCAAACAGTAGAGCGAACAAGATGCTTTTAGGCGGTTGTTCTTTCCTTGTCCCCGATATGTCCTTTAAATATCTTTAATATAAGAGGAGCAGTATCTCAGGAGGTACAGCGAGTTATCTGGCAAGCAAAAGGTTGCTGGTTCGATCCCCCGGCTCTGCCCAAGTGTGGAGGTGTGCCTCGACACTTCACGATCTTCACCACACACACAGACCCCACCGGTGGATGGTGTCCATCTGTCCTCCGTGGGTCTTCCTCCACCGGCCGCCTTAGTCGTCCCGCTCTGCTTTGAGTGTTCCAGCGATCTCTCTCTAATGAGATGAAACACCATGGGGACGCTGATCCATTGGCTCTGCGGGAGGAGGAACAACAACAGGCTTCAATGGTCCCTGACAGCTGCTATCGCTGAGCCAGGCACACGCATACACCAGCATGCACACACGCACACATACAAACACACAGGTGTACGCACACATACAAACACACACACACACACACACACACACACACACACACACACACACACACACACACAGGTACATATACACACACAAACATGCAATGCATACACACGTGCGCACACACACACACAGGTAAAAATATACATATACACACACAAACATACACACTCATGCGCGCACGCACACACATGCACGCACACAGGTAAATGTACATATACACACACACACACACACACACACACACACACACACAAACTCACACACAGACTCAAACACGCACACACGCCAACACACGCCCACACACACATATACACAGGTACACACTCTGCAATGTCAGCACATTCATGCGAGGAAATGCTGATTGACAGAATCGTGAAAATGCGTTCACACTCGAGGAGGGATGGCAGCTGTTCATCCTTGATCCGTCTATCCCCCCGATTCTCTCTCTCGCTCTCTCTTCTTACAACCACCAACACACACATGGTCCTCCTGCCACCTGTCTCACCCCCGGAGGCTGAGCCATGATGTCAGACTCCCTGTCTCCCTCGGTTCGAGGAGAGAGGACCTCTGGCTGATCATCATCCTCCGAAAAATGAGGGAGCGGTAGAGTTTGTGCAGTGACATTCTAAGGCCCTTGATTGTTATTTTTTCTTTCTCTCTCCCTCTCTCTCCCCATCCCTCTCCCCCTCTCTCTCTCTCTCTCTCCCTCTCCCCCTCACTCTCTCTCCCCATCCCTCTCCCCCTCTCTCTCTCTCTCTCCCTCTCCCCCTCTCTCTCTCGCTCCCTCTCCCCCTCTCTCTCTCTCTCTCTCTCTCTCTCTCTCTCTCTCTCTCTCTCTCCCTCTCCCCCTCTCTCTCTCTCTCCCCCCCTGCAGGGTCTGCGGGCGGCGGACAACGACCCCACGGCCCCGCCCTACGACTCCCTGCTGGTGTTCGACTACGAGGGCAGCGGCTCCACGGCGGGCTCCGTCAGCTCCCTGAACTCCTCCAGCTCCGGGGACCAGGACTACGACTACCTCAACGACTGGGGCCCGCGCTTCAAGAAGCTGGCCGACATGTACGGCGGAGGGGACGAGGACTAACACGCACACACACACACACACACACACACAACACAAGGAAACCACCATTACTACAACAACCACTACAACAAGCGCGCTCGAGTGTGCGCTTCGAGGTCGAGAGGGAGGGAGGGGGTGAGGGAGGGGTGAGGGAGGGGGAGGGGAGGGAAGAAACGGCCAAACACACACACACACACACACAAAGAAACACACACACATCACGTATTACACTCCTACCTTTCCCATAGTCTCTGGGCTGCTCTTTCGGTTCCCAAACGAGCGCCCCCCCCCCCCCCCCCGTTGAATACAACGTGCGACAATTGACCACGCCCACCGCGTCCGTGACCGGATGGCCGACCAATCAAATTTGACCAGGAACCGCGTGTGAGTCTGTTTGTTTTCCCGGCGGAGGCTCCGCCCCCTCCTGACGGTCCTCACACTGTGGCTTGGATGCGTGGGACCGCCTCATTTGTGTCAAAACTGTGGCTTTGTTTTTTTAATTCTTATTGTTATGACTATTATTATTTTGAAGCTTTCCGATGTACTGTATGTTAGTACTGTATGTTCATCACTTTATCAGATGGGTTTTTTCAAGTTGGTTCACCTTTAGTTAGTTAGTTTGTATGGGGGGGGGGGGGGGGGGGGGGAGAAGTGCCGGTGTGTACGAAGTGCCTTCAGTGGTGCACACCCCGCACATGGTGACCCTTGACCCTTTATCAGGCAAGACCTTTCCTTACCCATATATGGGCGGGGGGTCATGGCGGTTTGACGGCCATCGCTGGGGGGGGGGGGGGGTCTTTACATTCAAGGTGGACGGCGAATAGGAAATGTTATATTACCACGTTGTGTTCAATCATGTGTTCACACTAATGGAGCGTGAACGTTCACTAACCTACAAACGGGATGTGGGGGTTCCTCTGTCTGTTCCCCAGCCCAAGGTCGTCGGGGCCCTGCTTCCCGTACGGGGGGAACGTGTGAAGGTCGTTGGATGTTGAGGATGACCTCATCCCTGATCCCTTCATGTTGTTGCTGTTGTTTTGGGGGCGGGGCTTCTTCACGCTCGGACCTCGACATCAAACCAACGTCTCTCCATCGTTGGGGGTTCATTTTAAACAAAGGGTTTTTGTTTTTTTTGCACACATTTCCATTTTGCTAAAGCAGCGAGAAGAACAGAGCTGCCATGTTTGCACCTTCAGAATCCGTCCGTCTCAACAACATCTTCATTTATGCAGGGCTGCAATAATTCAGATGTTTTAAAAGTCTTTGTGTGAAGGACTTGGCGATGGGCATGTAAACAAAGTGACATGACTAAAAAGCTTCAGATAACACTTTGTCATCACGCTGACAGCTGAGCACGACCCCCGGCACAGGTCACCTTCATCTGATGTTTGATCTCTTCCACTAACGTCTCTGCTCCAAACACTTTGGCAATCATTCCTTTTTTTAAGTTTTAACAAGTGAAGAAGAAATATCATACCAGAAGTATTGAGCGCAAAATGCTAAATGTTTTTCGCTCCATAACTCATAACGCTGCCATTTTCTATTTTTGAGACAGCGATGTCTATCTATTATCTATTAAATCTCCTCAAACATCAGCGCTGGGAAATTCTGGACGCCTCTCTCTCTCTCTCTCTCTCTCTCTCTCTCTCTCTCTCTCTCTCTCTCTCTCTCTCTCTCTCTCTCTCTCTCTCTCTCTCTCTCTCTCTCTCTCTCTCTCTCTCATTGGGGTTGTGTGTTTAATCCACTTTTAATTAAAGGAGCTGAAGAATCCCTGAAGGTAAACTCTTTGAAGAGTGAGCGTCTTCTACCGGCCTCTCCTTTAATAAAATAGAGCAGGTTTTCTGCTTCTTCTCCTTCCTCTCTCTCTCTCTCAAGTGCTCATGCTTTACTGAATTAAAAGAGAAAGGGGGGAGGGGGGAGGGAGGGGGGAGGTGGAGGGGGAGGAGCTATGGCCTTCGACCAGCGAATGAGGACGAACGGTGTGACTGAAGGAAGGAGAACAGGTAGAACCAGAACACGGATTGTTAACGACAGGCCAGAGGTGTTCCCCTTCTACTGGTTGTTGTCTACTTTGTGTTGTGACCTTTGGGTTCAGAACACATGTTGTTCCGTTCAGAACAGAACAGGAAGTGGCTCCACAGGAACGCCCCCCCCCACGAGGGCGGGGCTTTGCAGAACAGATCTTAGGGAACAACATGAACACAGCGCTCACATTCTGCCCGTCTTTCTTAGTTTTCTGATGGAGTGTAACGGACGCCAGCAGGGGGTGCTGCTGTGCACTGAAGTAAACCTCATTCCCCGACGCCTAAAGGACGTTCTATGGATGGAGCTATAAAGCCCGTGGGTTTCAGCTTCTCGCGTTAGAGTGCCGCCTCTCAGGCCGGAGGTCGTCAGTTTGAGCCCGGTGCGGGACGCTCACTGTCACACAAGGTCGAGGTTGGTTTTGTTTCTACTCTTTTGTCTATTGTCCTTTTAGGACTTTGGTTCTTTCTTTTTATCGTTTTCGTTCGTTTGGGATTCTATTCATCCTTTGCCTTTGCCATACAAAGACTAAGAGCCATGGGGGTTTCTCTGTGTTCCTCAATGAGCTTACAGCCATACTTGTTTGGACACGTGTGGTCCGTGTTCACGGTCAGCTTTTGTAGTACGGAACAGAAAGGTCAGGTCCCTTAAATCACCCCACATTAAGCCCCTCCTTTGACCCTTCTAGGCCTTACTGTATATACGTGGGTGTGCTGCTGTGTGTGTGTGTGTGTGTGTGTGTGTGTGTGTGTGTGTGTGTGTGTGTGTGTGTGTGTGTGTGTGTGTGTGAACTCCGTACACCAAGGAGAGGACAGCAGCCACACCCGGCGTTCAAAGGAGAAGCTTAACAAACGGCACGCGCGCGTGTGTGTGTGTGTGTGTTGCTTCTTTATACTTAGATGTTCAGATATCACAACTCTGGGGGGGGGGGGGGGTGAACGCACCGCAGGGCACCCAGGTCACGCAAGCCCCACCCACCGGACCTTTGTGTGTGTGTGTGTGTGTGTGTGAGTGCTTGTGTGTGTGTGTTGAAAACACAAAGCCATGCCGATACCGAGATCCCTGATTGACAGCGATGCTCCTGGCCGAGCGTCGGCCCCCGAGACGCCACCCTCTCTCCGTGGTCGTTGCTACCGTAGGTGTTGTTGTTGTTCAGATATACGGCAGAGAGCCACACGGCGGAGGGTTTTTCATAATTTATTGATCCATAGGCTAGGGTCGGTTTATCTTTGATCTCTTTCCAATCTCATGTTTTGGTGCGCGGATCTGCTTTTTGGTACGAACCGAAGTGAGTGAAAATGGAACCTTTGTAAAGACGACTACCTAAGGCCTATCACAAGGTTTACCCCCGCGGGGACGGCGGCTTGGTGTCCCGGGCCGGTCTCGCCGTGTTGGATGGCGAGTGTCCAGCGGGACGCTAATCTGGTCTGATAAGGGGTGGGGGGGGCAGCAGCCGGTACCTTAGAATCTTCTGGTCCAATCAGAGCCACTGAGATGGCAGCATCAGCATCAGCAGCAGCGCGGTGGTGGTGGTGGTGGTGGTGGTGTCTGATGATGAATGACTGAATCCTCCTTATAAACGCTCAAGTCTAACTGTACATAATAGCCGAGTGTTTTGCCTGACGCTACGAACGGAACCACTTAGACTTTAACGTATAACTGTACAACCGGAGCTTTTTGCATGTGTCTTTTTTATAATGGGGACAGAAGAAGAGGAGTTCTATAGCCGTGAACTAAAACATACAATGATTTTATCGATTGTGTCGCAGCCCGCATGACCAAGGGGTTACGGTCCAGAAGTAGTGACTCTGGTGTACATACTCACGTCAAGATATGATAGGAGGGGGGGAACAAACAAATACAAATGATTCAAATAAAACACTAAAAAGTACAAAAAAAACCTGAAAAAATGATTGCACAGTTGTCGAGTCAAAATACATTTTTTTGTAAAACTGTCAACAGCACAAATATTTTGTATTGTTGTTTGTACCGTTTTTTAAGAAAAAGAAAGAAAAAAGGAAAAAGAAAACAAGAAGAAGAAGAAGAAGAAGAAGAAGAAATAAAGAATGTGTGTTGTTTTAAGCGTGTGTTTCTAGTGCCACTGCAATCTTGGTTTTCAAATACTGTACACGACATACGCAGCCTTGCAAATCACCTTGTAATATAGTTTATGAGCCGGCCACTACACTGGCACACCCCCCACAATGTTATAAATAAAGTTTTCCCTTCCTAATTGGTGTCTCTCTCATCTTTCTCCGCCTTTGAATCGCGGCCAAAATGCGGCGCTGCCGTTTCTCTCTTTCCTCTCCCCTTTAACGCTCACGGCAGTCATTTCACTCATCGATTTCACAATTATCAAAGCGGCTAATGGCGGCACTGGCGTGAATCCACTCTTAAGGAGGTTTGAGGGGCGTTCCTCGGCGGCCCTTCAGCGGTGCTTTCCCTGCCGAGGAGCGCAGGTCAGTCAGTGTGTGGTTAAAGGGGAGCGGCGGTACGGCCCGGCGGAGCAGGAGGACGTCACGCCTTCCGCTCTGGACCGGACCATGGGATCAATCTATTTGCCGTAAATGTTTTTCTTGATGTGAATATTATGAAACAGTCTGACTCATTTGATTTATACGTACTGTGCATATTGCCCAATTACAATGACGGCAATATTGTACAAATGGTACACACAGGTTTTCCCAAACGACTGATTAGCTTTGTCAGGTAATCAGTCTATAAACATTGATGTAACCGGGAGCTTTGTGTTTATCGCGGTTTTACTTGGTCGGTGGAAAGTGTTGCAGTGTGTTGTTGGCAGCGCTACGACAGGTCAAACAAAGGCTAATGTGGTGCAACCTCTTTAACGGCTCTAGACTAGTGCATTTAAATAGCATTGCCCGTTTATTAATTCATTTATACATCATAATTACACATAACTGGCATACAGGTCATTAACACATCGAAATAACTTTAGGGTAGGCTATTACAGAAAGATAAACATTTGCTTTGTAGGGATATACATAATAATAACAAATAATAACAAAAACTATAGAAAATAAGACTGTAAACTATGTATATACAAATATATTAAATATATTAAAGTATTTACAATGAGTTGGGATAAATATGGTGACGTATAAATATGTGTGTATGCTATATACTATATATGTGTGGTAGTGTGTGGGACTTGGTAAGGTTTATCTCATTCTATCCCCATGTGTTATCTTCACATCAGGTAGTCCATTTAAAGGTAGTCAACTGCGTTCAATTCACTGCATTATTAAAGCACTCCAGATAAACTACCATGCCCATAGTCGATTTATAGATCAATCAAATGAGTACAGCTTATGATTCTGATGGTGGTCACAACCACCACTGGCAGGTGTGTTTTGTAATTGATACGTGTTGTAGTTCCTCAGTCGTCCAGCGGAGGGCGGTGATCCGACTCTTCTCATTATTGTTGACAGAAGAAGAAAGTCTGCGTTTCTGTTTGTGGCCAAACCAAACTTTGTAAACCTGGTAAGTCGTGACAACAACAATATAACAATCTATAAATAAACTCATTATATTGTCTGAAACTCGTACCGTCTCCGCTATGAATCCGTAGAGATGTTTGTGTAGCAGGACGTTGCATTTAGCAGTAGTTTAAACATTAAGACAGCAGTGTTAGCATGCTAGTTAGCCACCAGCTAACTAGGAGCTCCTTTAATTTTTTAAGTTATTAATTGCCACTAACTTTAAAGTTATTAGCTGCCACTAACTTTATATTCATGAATTCTCACTAACCTTTATGTTATTAACTCTCACTCACTTTGTAGTTGTTAACTCTCTCACTTTAAAGTTAATAACTCTCTCTGACTTCCTGCTTTTAGTCCCAATGGCCTTTTTCTAATATCTGTTTTTAATTATATTACTGTCCTGTAGTTTCGGTTGTGGCACATTTCCCGTCTGGGAATATAAAGTCCATATTTGACCCTGTGTGTTTTGTCTCTAGTGGTTGACCTGTGACCTGCACAAGGCGGCTGCCAAGCTGCTGCTGGTATGGGGGCGTAGGTTGTGCATGGCCTTCATCACCTTCTTCATGGGTGTGCTGCGGGACTCGGTCAGCCAGCTGCTCCTCCACAGCCACCAGAAGATGGACCTGGAGCAGGTCTCTGACAGGTGACTCTTACTCCATCACCTCAACGTTGATATGAATATGTGGTGTAGTGGTCAGGGAGTTCCACTCTCAGCCAAAAGACTCTGGCTTTGATCCTATTCTGTGTTTACTAAACCATTAAATAGTCTGGATCAAAACTGATACTCAATGGCTTCTGATTGTCCTGGAATTGTGTTAGTAAATATGTTTAAAGTTAATGCAATGTACATATATTCATGTATATATAGCTAGCAAAAATGCACTTAAATAATATCTTACTTGTTTGTATATATATATATATATATATATATATATATATATATATATATATATATATATATATATATATATTTCATGTGTTTATAATTAGTATTAATTAATGTAAGTATACTAGCATTGAAGTAATTCAAATCATTGGATCATATTGTATTTTGTATAGTTAATGTATTGCATGATGTAGTGGAAGTATACTAGTATTAATATTTTTCTAAATATATATCGATTTGTATTAGCAATGTAGTGAGTTTTGACATATTGACCAGTATGACATTAGGTTGTAAGAGTTGAGCAGAGAGTAGAAAAGTCTAAGATTTGGTCCTGAAACACATCCAGCTTAAAGGACATACCGTTTCAGTACTTCCAAGTTCAAACGTCGGATAGCCTCTGGGACAAATATTGAATATGGAATAGTGACCATATCTACTTCTGCTCCAACTAGGCCTCCTACACCTCCGCCCAGAGGGAAGGAGGGAGCACTCACAATAAAGAGGGTGTAGAGTAGAGGGTCCTGAAGAATACCCTGATCTTTCCTGATGACCCTCTTCTGATAAACAAGACATAGGTCACTCAGATCACAGCCAGTGGTTTATCCTTGCCAAGTTCCTCCTCTACTTTGTCTTTATAGTCAGCTTATCTTTCCTTATTTCCTTTTTCACATGTTTAGCTGCTTCTGCTCTTTCCTATAATATGAGATACCGTATTGACCCGAATATAAGACGGGGTTTTTTTCCGAGAAAAAAATCTGAAAAAGAGGGGTCGTCTTATAATCGGGGTTTAGACTTTTCGATGTACCGTAATTGCACATGTAATTGCGCAACAACAGATCGCGCCAAACGAGTGTTCCGAGACACCGCTTAAAGTCACTCAAAGTCTTAAAGTAACAGTACATAAAAACAGTTACCTGGAGAGATAGAAATGGAGAGACACAGCGACCAACTTGAAAAAAGAAAAACGCCTGTGTATTTTGACATGCCAACATCTGTCACAGTGCATAAGAAAGGCGACAAATCAGTGATTGTGAAGTCTACTGGAAACGAGAAGAGCCGAGTAACGGTCATGTTAACGCGCCTCGCAGATGGGACAAAACTTCCCCCGTACGTGGTTTTAAAACGCAAGACTGTACCTAAAGAGGCAGTGACTGTACCTAAAGAGGCAGCCAGCTGGCGTTATCGTACGCGCCCAGGCAAAGGGCTGGATGGAGACGGAGCTTGTGGTGGACTGGCAAGTTGGTCAAGGTGGTGTGGGGCAGACGGCGTGGGGGACTCAGAAAGAAGAGGAATATTTTGATTCTGGATGCTTTCCGTGGACACTTGACTGAGCCAGTCAAAAAGTGAAAGAGTGATGATCACTAGGTGACCTAGTGATCATACCGGGCGGAATGACAAGCCAGCTGCGCAATCTGCGCAAGAGATACACAGAGTGGCTCCTGGCTGGTCATCACGCACTGACACCGTCTGGAAAAATCCAAAAGCCTGCAGTACGTTTGCTCTGTGAATGGATATTGCAAGCATGGGCTGACGTTTCCCCAGAAAGCATCATTAATGGGTTAAGAAATGCTGCGTATCAAATGCCATGGATGGCAGCGAGGATGACGTGATGTGGGAGGAGACGGGGAAGCGGACAACGTGAGTGACGATAGCGGGAGTGAGAGCGAACAACCCAGCGATGTAGAAGACGAGCTGAATGAGAAGACGTGATGTGACCAATAGACTGATGTTCTGAAATGTTGTACTGTTTCATTGCTCTACTGTTTTATTGCGCTACCGTTTTATTGCACTACTGTTTTATTGCTATCTATCTAGCCTGTTTTGTTTTTGTTCGCCAAGTTAGGCAAATTTGAACACAATGTGTGATGTGTGTTATCATTATTTTCAAATAAAATTATTTTCTTTCAAAAAAAAAATATTTGGTCTTCAAATTTTTTTTTCTCCAAAAATGAGTCTTGAAAAACAGGGGTCGTCTTATAATCGGGGTCGTCTTATATTCGGGTCAATACGGTATATATTTTCGATTCTAAACATATTAGACAGATTTAGTTATCCAAGGCTTGTTGTTAAAAAAACCTACTGTAGGACTATGAACTATGAACCTGGTTATGAACTGCTTTGAGGGTTTATTCACTTTTCAAAAATCTAAACATTGCCATGGACACTCTCCTCAGTGGGACTTGAACTCATCACTCCAGGATTGACGGTCACTAGCTCACCCCCCTTGGCCACAGGATGTGACTTCGTCGGTGGTTACATTTGACATTAAATGAACACAACATATTTACTTTTCCAAAAAGTGACATGCAGACACAAACCTCACTGGGTCTTGAACCGGTATCTCCAGGATTGACAGTAACAAGCTCACTCCACTAGGCCACGGAGACACCGGATGTGACATGGTCAGCAGTTATATTTGACATTTAATTTACACAACATATTATTCTTTTACAAAAACAACACACTGCCATGGACACAAACCTCAGTGGGTCTTGAACTCAACCCAAGATTGAAGGTCACTAGCTCACACCACTAGGCCACTGGGACAGTGGCCGTGACATGGTTGACGGTTATATTTGACATTTAATTGACCCAACATATTTACTTTTCCAAAAATGTTAGATTGCCAAGGACACTAACATCAGTGGGAATTGAACCCATATCTCTAGGATTTAAGATCCTCATGCCTTAACCTAACCAATCCAACCAATGAGGGCAATGAGTACTAGCCAATCAGAGGCAGAGTAGGGCGGGTCTTCGTGGAATGCGGTTGAGGTGAAAATATGGAACAAATCGCGTCATGTTTTGATTCAAAACAGGACGCAAGATTCAAATACGGGATGATTCTGTATCTTACACGACGGGTGGCAACCCTAACCTACAGGTAACTATTGATGCTAATTGCTAGTTTTTGATAGCCGAGCAAGCTCAAAAGTTCTGCTGTATTAGTTTATTGATAATTTAATGATATACTCTGGGGCTGTATTTGTTTATTGATCATTTAATGATATACTCTGGGGCTGTATTTGTTTATTGATCATTTAATGATAAACTCTTTGGGCTGTATTCATTTATGGCAGACACTAAGGCCTGACATTAATAAGGATATACAATTTTTTATTTCTATATTGGTTGATTGGGACCCATTTCAGACTCGAAATACATCCAATCGGCATCGACCTGGTAGAGACCGACCTTTTCCAGTTTGAAGTTAATGTCGTTAAAGTCAGGACACAACAACGTGATTCCTCTTTTTCGGACCTTGTCTTGCTCGTCTTGCTAAATTGCCAAAAATGTCCGGGATTCGGCTTTTGCTTCCTACAGTCAGTCACATTAAGAAAATGAATTATCAAAAACGGATGCAATTGTAAATATTTTTACCAAATACCAATACCGATATCCTCTATCCAATTGTATAACCTGAAAAATATAGAAAATAGCATGTTTATCAAATTGTTTTAAATCCTTTCCATTAATATGCTAGGCTATCTAAAACTACCAATTAGCATCAATAGTTACCTGAAGGCGGTCCGCTGGTTCAATGTGAACAAAGCCCTTTGCCACAACCACTGTGTAGTATAATTTCTACTCAGTGGAATAAGAATCTTTCTCAGAGGTCCGGATACTAAGGTCAAGGTGTTTATTGAACAAAGCATCAAATTCATCAGTTGCAACGAGATGGAGCCTGCCGTGCCAATTCGCAGACTGGCGACGCGCTCCTTCACCAAACATTATATAGACAATAGCATCATAGAATAACCACTACTCCTAGTGGTCAAAGTAACAAACATCAACTTAATACTATTGGTCTGAGAGGTACAACCAGCACTCTGGTTGGTCACTGTGTCTTCCTCGGTGTCTTCATCGTCACGTCCCAAGTTTATGGCTCAAACCCCCAAGGGGGTCGTATTTGGCTTGCACAACATCCTGTAGGATACCGTTGAAAACCAGCCTAAAGGCACCATAACAAGGGCCTGAAGGCACACCAACACCTACACATCTGGAACTGCTTAACACATCTCTATGTCCTAGTGGGCCTTGCGGTCCACCAGCAGATTATGCTGTAGCCACCTACTGCAATGTATAGAGGATCCAAAGACAGTGTTTTAGATTATAATAAGGGTATAAAAATACACTACATATTCCCCCCTTTGGGACTCTATAAAGAAGTCCCAACACAAAAATGTTTACACAAATAAAAAACATCATATACCTTCAATTGCATCATCATTCTGTTTCACAATTAACAGTGCAATTAACATATTGTTCACATAAAGAATCATAGCACAATTCAACTGACAATTTGAAAAACCATATGCGATTGTACTGCATACAGTACAGTACAGCATGTTCAGTATCATCAAAGAAAAACCACAGTCACTGTTCTCCTTCAGGACTTCCTGTAAAATTAATTGTTCACAAGGTTCATGCATGCGTTAGTTCAAGCATTGCAACTCTGATTAAACCCCTTTCTGTGAATATTGCATAATGTAGTATTATTACTCTCTGGTATCTCAGTAAATATACTCTGGTAAATATGTATATATGTAGCACAGAATGAAAACTCTGCTTTTCAGAAAAAAACACCACTGTCCATGTTTTCTTATGCAAGATTACATTCCTTAAGGTCTTCATTTATGATTTACCATTCCTTGGGGGGAATTAAACACAAAACATTAAACACAATCAAAACAAACACAAAATCTGTTAATCTGATACGAATAGACTTCATAACCATTAAACCACACTTGTATATATATATATATATGTATAGTATGATTGCATTATATCAAAAACATATTGAAAAATGAAATCTTAGTTAATCAAAATCAATGGGATGAGTTGACCCATCATACCTGTAATACCAATTCTAAGGTATCTCAACTTTCACATTATCATCCTGATAAGATATATTGTATGATTAGTGGTCCTAGGGGGCCCATGATTCCCTAAATCAGGTATTTTATGGTCCTAGGGGGCCCATGATTCCCTAAATCAGGTATTTTATCTATGTGCTGTTCTAGCAAATCTTCTTAATGTTGCTGTAGAAGAAAAACCCCTTTCATTTGCATGGTGTGATGTTATTCAATGGAATCCATATGTAGGTTGTGTTGGACTGCAACCGCTGAGACGTATCCCAGGTCCACATCTATCAGGATGGCAGATGATGTGACTTGGATCTGGTATGATCGCTTAACGTTTGACTGGACCCATGTTGGTTTTAGGATACGGACGTATACCCAGTCCTCAGCCTGGGGTGATGGTTTGTCTGAGGTTGGATCGACTGCCTGCTCCTGTTCAAACAGACACTCATAGACAGATGTGAGGCATTTTATACATGTAGCTAGCATCTTCTAGCTGCTTTGGTTCCTCACTGTGTCCAAGTATCCTATAAGGGACAAACATGTTAGTTAAGCCTCTTCATATTATTTAAATTCAATGTAATTGTTCCATTAGCCCTTTCCACTAGTCCTGTTGACTCTGAATAATAGACCAAAAAATACATTGTATTTGATTATTGTATGACATAAATGTAAACATGCTTGAATAGGTTATACTTGAAAGTAACCCATCACTGTGTAGTTCTCTACAACATATTATGTATTTAGAGATGTTTATCAATGAAAATGTTTATCAATGAAAATGTTTATCTCCCCCCTTGCAGAGTGACTAACCCCAGTGTCAATCTGCAAAACAACATTGATAAAACAAAAAATAAAAAATAAAAAAAAATAAAAAATGAACAGAATAATACACATAAAGGAAATAAATGAAATGTTACCACAAACAAATCTCAATAAAACTTGCAAAATAAATCCTTCAATACAACACAAATACATCCACCAATGAAACACAAGATCAACTACATCTTGTGGGGGGGGGGGGTTCCAAAGGAAAACTCTGTCAGTCCGCAGTCTGACCAAGCATCCAAAAACATAATACAAAACAAATACAACAAAATAAAAATAAAAAATAAAAATTCAGTTAACATATGAATGGATGAGTATTTCCCAACTTAAGTCTGTCCATCATTTATTGTCTTTCACAGTATTTTGAATAATTGTCCTTGTCCTAGGTGCATCCCTTCAAACATCTACAACCTCTTCACACACTCTGATGTTCAAGTACTGTGTACCGATCTTCAGAAATTGAACACACACATCGGCCTTCATCTCGCATGATGGCCATCTGAACTGCCTGTATATTCATCGCTCTACCAATACCCCTTGATATCATTCCTCGTATGATAGGAATAGCACAACCGATTATCAGGATCACGACAATTAGACCAACTCCAAAGATGGCTCCTATCCTGGCTAAGTAGGCTCCCCATTTTCCTAAGGATGCCTCCATCCAGTCCATCCACTTGATTTGGAATCCAGCATTCTCTTTGACCTCTTCCCTTAATGTTTTGAGCTTATTCATTGCCAGGGTGAATTGTCCATTTGCTGCTGTCGTATTAGGGATGAATGTGCAGCACTGGTCCCCAAACATCTGACACACTCCTCCTCGTTCTGCCAGTAAAAAATCCAGTGCTTGTCTATTCTGCCAGGCCATTTCACTAGTTGCTGTAAGCTGCTTCCCTAACGCTCCCAACGCATCAGAGGTATAGTTGATGAATCTCTGTTGGTTGTAATATATATAGTTAATCCAATCTGCGTTGACGTTTATTCCAACCGAGGGAAAGATGATAGATGCAAATCCAAGCGCCACTGAAGATATAGCTTTAAACTCACTGGGCACACCTCTAGGAATTCCCACACTGTCCAGACGTATTTTCTGCTCAAACTGTCTTCGATGTCTCACAGAACCAGACCGTTCCTGGATTTCCAAATCCTGGACCGGGATAACAGTGATAGATTGAATTGCCTGAACTCGGGCACATCTTCCAGTCCATCCTATTGGTAGGGTGGTTAACAGATTCTTCCCATCACAGATCCAATATTGATCTGCTACGGCTTGTGTAGCATAGTGATATGGACAAACACCAGGAGCATAAGCAAATTGCCTTCCCTTCACATGTCGTGCTGTTATTCTCTGTCCTGTGTGCATCGCTGACTGCTTACATTCAACTTCTGGATTTCCAAAATATTTGACAGGACCTAACGAATAGAACTCATATATGCTTTCACAGAGTTCTTCTTTTAAAACACCAACATTATTATTAGTACTATTATTGCTTACACTTTCTATTGTTTTCTGAAAACATTCAAATTTTCCTACCAGCGTCAATTCTACGTTAACTGGTAATGCTTTTATCGTTCTTCCCACTCGCACATCCAAAGCTTCACATCTCTCTGCCGTCGTCACTCCTTCATACTTGTTCTCCATGAATTTGTAATATTCCTTAGATCCCAGGTACTGTAAACAGTACCTGGGATCACAATGTGGGGCAAGTCCAAGAGGTCTCTTCCTTTTTAGTATTCCACCCGATCTCATATAGAGCCCTCCGGTCGCCTCCATCCACTCTGTTCTCTGTATCTCACAGCTTCTCCAACTGTATCTGGTGCTCATTACTATCAACATGTCTTCTCTTGCTTTGGAGCACATATAGCAGTTTTCTTTGTTGTGAGTCTTCCCTGTGTAATTCATCCATTGATACCAAAGATGTCCTCTTGCTTGTATCACCAGTGGGTAGTAGTAGGTAATCTATTAATGGATTGGATTCCACTATCGTTCCATCTTTCCGTGTTGGCGTTACTTTGGATGCCTGTGCTGGTGCCACTCCGGTGATGATCTCTTCTACTAATGGTGCTGTCCTGCTCGGTCTCCGTTTTTCTTTTGTACCTTTTATTATCTGTTCAGCCATCATCAGCTCCATCATTTCCTGAATGCTATTGAATATCTCTGGTACTTGGGTTGTTCTGTTAGTGTCGGTCAATCCTTCAGGTTCAGTTTCATTCTTTGATCGGTCAGGAACGATCTTTGTTTCTGAAGTAGATTCTTGTTCCGTCTGGTAGTGTTGCTTCTGTTGGAGTCCTTCTGGTTCTTGTGGGATTCTGATTACGCTAGTCAAGGCTATACTCGCAGTGGAGGCTTCTGTGTTCAGATAATCCGGTTTCTGTGTGTTAATGGTGGTAGAGACAAAGATTGTACTTGAGTTTGAGGAAGCTGGTCTCAAAGTACTGCGTGGACTTAGAGTCATAAGAGTTTCTGGTTCCATTGAAGTTGCTAATGATTGTGTCAGATTTTCACTGTTCTCTTGTACCGTTAGGATTGTATTGTTATAGTTCAACAAAGGAAAAATCGGATCTCTGCATTCATATTGTCCTTCATCTTCCTGTTTGACATCTTTGATGAGGAGTGAACAGTTCCCAAATTGTTTCATTCTGTTTTCATGTGTGGAATTTGAGTGTAATTCGCTGAGTTTCCTGTTTTGTTTCGTCCATACAGCGTCTCCTTTATAGAGTCCAATGTTACATGGGAGTATGACTGAGCTCCCTTTCATTCCTGTGACTTCCTTTCCTTGTCTTGCTCGTCGATTTCTCCTCAGAGACTTATGCCGTGTTGACATCTCCAATGTCGTAGTCTTTGAGTCTAATAGGTTTGACCAAGGTTCTGACTGGCCTTGAGCGTTTTGGCTGGACTGGATCAGGGCATTTCTTTGGTTCTCTGGAGTCAGTGGGGGAGGCCTCACGGCCTCTTGGGTTTGGCTCTGGTTGTTCTGGAACATCCCGTAAATCAAGTGTATTGAACCCTCCGTGCTGTGCATCTTCTGGGAACTGGCACTCGGCATCACTTGGAAAAGGAGATATATGATCATCCATATTCTCAATGTCATCATCCGAGTCGGGAGCAGTACCTCTGTTTTGAGGTGGTGCCTCCTTTTCTTCTCCTTTTGGTACCTCCTCCTCATCTCGGTCTGTTGGTGCCTTAATGCAGTGATGTAGGTGGTACCAAGTCGGAGATCCCTTGATCTGAATTGCAGTTCCTGTGGTGCGGATGACTTCGAATGGTCCCTCTCGTCGGGCGTCATGCCACTTCCTCCGGTAGATCTTGACAAACACTTTGTCGCCTGGTTGAATGGCGTCTTTTCGCTCCTTCAAGTCCTCCTTCTCCTCCTGTGCCTGTTTCTGGGCGACATAAACAGATATGTTTTTTTTGAATGTTGCTCATATACTTTACATAAGCTTTCATTTCATCTTCCAGGAGCGATAGACTCGGTCCTTTCCCGCTAGTGCGCAGGCAAGGCGTTGTCATCTCTCTCCCCATGACAAGCTCATGTGGGGTCATGTGGAGCTCACGGAGCTCACTGGAACGGCAAGCCATCAGTGCAAGTGGCAGCCCCTCTACCCAGTTTAGCCCTGTGTGTTGGCAAATTTTTGTAAGGCGGTTTTTGAGCACTCCGTTCATCCGTTCCACCATTCCTTGACTCTGAGGGTGATAAATGCATCCAAGACGTTGTTTAATGCCCAACTTTTGTAGAATAAGCTTGACTGTCTTATCTACAAATTCCTTTCCATTGTCTGATGAGATTCGATCTGGAATTCCAAATCTCGGTATCACTTCTCGACATAAGAATTTAGCAACTGATTGGGCATCTTTTCTTTTAGTAGGGCATGCTTCTACCCATCTACTAAATCGATCAACTATGACCAACATATATCTCCGTCCTGCAATGGAGCGAATCATGTCTACATAGTCAATGACTAAGTGTTTCATTGGTCCGTTTGGAGTAGGGATGTGTCCTGGTAGAGTTGGTACTCCTCTCCTGATGTTGTTTTTCAAACAGACCATGCATCTTCCTATGACATGGTCAATTCTTTCCAACAAATATGGAGCCCAAAATCCATATTCATTTGTGATCTTCCTTCTCACTTCCCCCCTTGCTACATGGGCTAGCCCATGAGCTTCCTGGATCAACAAACCCAACAGATCTGATGGTGCAACAATCAATCCTTCATGATTCCTCCACATGCCTGTTTTGTCCTGGCTAGCTCCCCTGGCAAGCCACAAGTTTTTGTCCAATGCATTCGCCTCCTCTTGCATCATGAGGAGGTCTTGTAGCGTGATTTTCTCAGTTAGCTCCACTTCATGGGTAACTAAGAGAACTTTTCCCGGTCGATCCGCACCTGTTGCATATTTTGCAGCCTCATCCGCTGTCTTATTTCCTTGCGTAACACGTGATGAATCTGACTTGTGTGCTGCGCATTTAGCTATTGCTATCTCTTTAGGCTTCATCATGGCCTGCAACAGCTTCACGATCTGGGCATGATGTTGTACAGGTGAGCCATCAGCCTTCTTGAATCCACGGCCCTTCCATATGGCACCAAACAAATGGCAGACATTGTGTGCATACGCAGAATCAGTGTATATTGTAACGCGCTGTCCCGACGCTAAATTACACGCTTCCGTGAGGGCGACCAGTTCGGCAAGCTGGGCTGAACATGGCTGTGGAATTGCCTCAGCTTTTTCTACCACAAATTCAGGACCTTGTGCTCTGACAACGGCATATCCTGCAGACAAAGTTTCTCCTACTCGATAGCATGAGCCATCGGTCCAGTACTTTTCTGCTTCCTCTACACAATTGTGCGGTTCACCATCGTCAGGGGTCGGCAAGGTTTCTGCTGGATTAACTGTGTGACATCTAGCCAGTGTAACATCTTCTTGTTCAAATAGACGGTAATAGTCTCTAATCCTTGGCATTGTTAAAGTGTATTTGCCATGGTTCAGGAGGTTCCTAAGACTATGGTGACAAAGAATAGTTACCGGGTAACCCATAGTCAAGGCTGATGATTTTTCATACATCAGAGAAACTCCCGCCATTGCCCTGTAGCATGGGGCAAAACCCATCTCCACTTCTGAATAGGCTACAGAGTAATAGGCAATGGGCTGAGGGCTGGTTCCAATGCCCGTTGGTTGGGTAAGGACAGCACAAGCATGCTTCCCGTTTGTGGAGGAAGCGACGTATAACGCAAATTTCTTGGAATAATCCGGCAGTGCTAACGCTGGTGCTTCCTGCAATTTGTGTTTGATTGTGTCAAAGGCCAGATGACTTTCTTTTGTCCAGGTCAGATTTGAGTGCAGGCTGTCATTCCCTGTTTCCTTAATCATGGTCCTCAAAGGTGCGGTTATTTTGGTGTAATCCTCGATCCATGCAGAACTATACCCTGTGATTCCCAGGAAGGTCATCATTTCTCTCACTGTTCTTGGTTTTGGAGCCTTTTGAATGGCCATCAAATGTTCATCAGAGATACTGCGGTGTCCGTGTGTTATAGATTGCCCTAGATAAATGACACGCTCTTGGCAATATTGCAACTTTTTCTGAGAAGCCTTATGCCCTTTTTCTGCTAAAATCTGTAATAGCTTGATTGAGTCTTCTTGGCAAGTCTTCTCATCTGGGGCACACAGGATTATGTCGTCTACATACTGAATAACAGTACTCTGTAGCACCTCCCCTAATCCTGCTAAATCGTTTTTTAGAACCTGATTAAATACATGGACTGTGCTTGAACCCTTGGGGCAGCCTGGTGTATTCAAAAGCCTGACCTTTGTATGTGAATCCAAATAAACCTTCACTTTCTGTACTCAGGGGGACAGAAAAGAACGCTCCGCACAGATCGACCACGGTAAAGAATTTTGCCTCTGCTGGGATTTGTGTCAGTAACACATGTGGGTCTGGTACTTCTGCTGGGAAGTTAACAACCACTTCATTGACAGCTCGTAGATCATGCACCATGCGGTACGAACCATCCGGTTTCTTTACAGGTAGCAAAGGTGTATTGCTCTGGGGAGTTTGGGTTTTCTTCAAGACCCCTGCCTGTAAAAGGCCATTAATCTCAGGCTCGATCCCTTGAATTGCTGCTTCTTTTAATGGGTATTGTGGCTTCCAAGGAGGTTTAGTTCCTGGCTGAAGTTCAACCCTCACTGGCTGGGCTGATTTAACAAGTCCAATGTCTGTGCTGTGTTGGGCCCACAAATAATCAGGCACCTGTTGTAGCATTTCTTCTTTAGGATCTTTGTCTGGCTGGACAGGAAACATTGGTTCGTTTGTCAGTCTCACAGTCTGTGGGTGGCTCAACCCCTGGGCAGAAATCATAAGCTTAATGAATTGTCGATCTTTACTTAACCAGATAGCGGGGTTTTCTTTTGTTTCAACAAAGACGGCTCTCTCTGAGTCAGCCATCATCGCCCCTATATGCTTCTGTTTGTATTCTTCAGCAATCATCAAGGTCACATGTGGGATGCTTCCTTCAATTGTATGCTCTTGGTTCAGGTAATCATCTCTGTTTATCTTCATAGCCGCTCCTTGTGGTCCCAAGATTATGCAGCCGGAACTGAGTTGAATTTGTTCAGGTTGGTGTTTTAGCCAATCGTCTGGGTCAGATTTGGTGGCATCCTTCAAGTACTGAAGCGTACAGTGTGATGGATATTCAGGTGGTTTAGCACCGGGGATGTTTGCAGAAATGAACTTCTCCCACAGCTTTGCTGGTTCCAAGAGGTCTTGGCTAAGGTCCCCTAGCCAATATACCATAGCAGCGTCTTCTTCTACCATCATGGATAACTGATGATATTCAGAAGGTACTTCTACCTGACAGCCGTCAGGTGTGCATTTCACTGTACAGTTCAATTTACATAGTGCATCTCTTCCAAGAAGTCCAATAGGGGTGTTTTTTGACACAAGAATAGGTAAAATAGCTCTTTGATTCTTGTATCGGAGTTCCACCGGTTTTGTGGTGGGTATCAGCTGTTTTATTCCCTCAAATCCGACTGTCCTTATATGTTTTCCAGACATAGGGAGGTGTGTGGCGTCTTTAGGCTGAATACAGGTAAAGGCAGCTCCACTATCTACCATTAGTTCTAATGGACGATCGTTGACCTTCACACAGATGGTAGGTTCCTCTTCCGGCCTATACACCACCAGCTGACACCCCCCTTTCGGATTCTCCGGGCACCCCTATAACCCTTCCGGGCCCCTATATGGGTTCACCGGTCCCTGGGGTGGCTTTCGCTGCCACTGCGACTCTTGGGGCTGCTGTTGCTGCCATTGCGGTTCTTGGGGCTGCTGTTGCTGCCACTGCGGTTCTTGGGGTGGCCTCTGCTGCCACTGCTGTCTTTGGGGTGGCATCTGCTGCCACTGCTGTCCTTGGGGTGGCCTCTGCTGCCACTGCTGTCTTTGGGGTGGTCGCTGCTGGTAACCTCCTCTTCCATTTCTTCGTCCACCCCTGTTGACTTCTGGTCTCATTTCGCAGTCGCGAGACAGGTGTCCCATTTCTCCACATGTGTAACATGGTCCAGACACTTGGGGGAAGCTTGGATTGTACCCTTGTTGTCCAAAACCTCCTCTTCGTCCTTGCCCCCCATATTGTTGTTGTCCAGAGTTGGGCTGTAGGTAAGGGGGCAGAGGAGCAGCTTGTCTTGGGGGTGGCAGTATTTGTTGCGGTTGAGGTGGATTCTGCAGAACTGCAGCCTGTTTCATTAATTGCATTTGGTTTACTTTCCTGATTGTCTCCAGATTCTCCCTCAGAGTATGTTCCCGTTTGCGAAACCGTTCCACCTGAGTTGCTATGTGGTCCATTTGGTAGATACTCTTGGCCATGCTGCTCAGTCCCACTTTTTGGAGCCCAGTTGAAACCAGGATTTCTTCCATTGTAGACACACCCAACAGAGTTGCTAAAAGCTTCTTGATTTCTCCCAGTTGTCTTTTAACAAAGGCTGCTGGGGCCAAACTTATTTCAGCTCCTAATTTTTCCTTTGATGCACCGATAGATCTCAATTCTTTGGTAATTCTGGTAACTTCTTCGTCCATCTCGTCTATCATTTCTTTCCTGGGTGAGACTGTAGAGGAACCTCCAGCTTCTGATCCGTCGGTATCCTCTCCACTGTCTTCTTCACTGCTACTTGAATCGCTTTCAGTCTCATCTTTGCAGCTGACTTTTCTCCCTTCTCTTTCAGCTTTCGCCATCAACTTTCTGATCTGCAGGTCATACCCTCCAGCGCACTGGTCTTCGTCGCTAGAGCTCTGTCCATGGCCTGTTGACCTTTCCTTCTCTCCATGTTTTTTCCTCGTCTTCCTCGATGATGTTGTTGCAAGGTTGACGGTTCTCTGGTTTGGGGATGATGACCTCTGTTTCTTACTTTTACGATCTGGTTGAAGTTGGTCAGAGTTTAGGATTGGCATTTGTGGATACAGACTAGTGAGCGTGTCTTTTCCCTCGTATGGTGGTGGAGTCACCGGAGACATGTGTGAAAAGCAAAACAATACACCAAACAAAACAAATCAAATGAATCAAATCAATGAATGAATGAATCAAACAGAACAAAAACAATCAACGAATCAAATGAATGAATGAATGGATGAATCAAATAAAACAAAAACAATCAACGAATCAAATGAATGAATGAATGGATGAATCAAATAAAACAAAAACAATCTACGAAACAAATGAATGAATGAATGAATCAAATAAAACAAAATCAATCAACAAATCAAATTAATCAATGAATGAATGAATGAATCAAATAAAACAACATCAATCAACAAATCAAATTAATGAATGATCAAATAAAACAAAATCAATCAACGAATCAAATGAATGAATGAACGGATGAATCAAATAAAACAAAAACAATCAACGAATCAAATGAATGAATGAATGAAATAAAACAACATCAATCAACAAATCAAATGAATCAATGAATGAATGAATCAAATAAAACAAAATCAATCAACGAATCAAATGAATGAATGAATGAATCAAATAAAACAAAATCAATCAACAAATCAAATTAATCAATGAATGAATGAATGAAATAAAACAACATCAATCAACAAATCAAATTAATCAATGAATGAATGAATCAAATAAAACAAAATCAATCAACGAATCAAATGAATGAATGAATGAATCAAATAAAACAAAATCAATCAACAAATCAAATTAATCAATGAATGAATGAATCAAATAAAACAACTTCAATCAACAAATCAAATGAATCAATGAATGAATGAATCAAATAAAACAACTTCCAGTAATCAACAACTCAAATTAATCAATGAATGAATTAATCAAATAAAACAACTTCAATCAACAAATCAAATGAATCAATGAATGAATGAATCAAATAAAACAAAATCAATCAACGAATCAAATGAATATACTAGGGATTGCAACCCCTTTATTGCTGTATACCAGCTCAACTGTTTCTTATATGTTTCAGTATATCAATAGGTATGTGTGTATCAGGCTAAGCTAACCTGTGTGTGTGCGTGTGTGCGCGTGCGCGTGCGAGAGAGAGAGAAGGGGGTGAGAGAGGGGGAGGGTGTGAGAGAGAGGGTTTAACTGAGTATGGTTCTGACCTCAGATCCCTACTGGCTGTCCAAGGAATTGGTTCCTTGGCCTTGTTTCCTTGAATCTCACTAAAATAAAATATAAACAGTTATTTTCTTATTGAAATCTGTATGAATGACCCAGCCGAAATTAAGTCATACAAGAACATGAAATGTTTATAGGGAAACGATTATAGGTGGCCCAGAAAACTGAGCCACACTTGAAAAAAGAAAAAGGATTAATAGCCTACATTCAGCCTAAAGCGCGCTGAAAACTAGATTTAAGTTATTAAACTTCTGAAAGATAAACCAAGAAGGTGAGCTCTACCTCTGGTTTAGTAGAGTAGGTTATTTACTCGCATCACGTGGAAACAACCCATATGTTCCATACAAAGAACAGACTAAAGGAGAGACCATGCTTCTCTCTTCATTTGCATACTAACAACCTCGTCATCGGGTTGGATTTACATTGGGATCATGGCGACTCAAACTCTTGCCTCTTGCGTCCTAGGCCACGTGTGCCACCAATGCCTGTAGTACCACAAAGAACCACGTGGTCCATGAAATAACCATGAGGTCCACAAAGGGCTACGTATGCTAACAAGGCCTGCAATATCACAAAGAACCACCCCATGGTCCACGAAATAACCACGAGGTCCACAAAGGGCTACCTATGCTAACAAGGCCTGCAATATCACAAAGAACCACCACCTGGTCCATGAAATAACCACGAGGTCCACAAAGGGCCACGCATGCCAACAAGGCCTACAATATCACAAAGAACCACCACATGGTCCATGAAACAACCACAAGGTCCACAAAGGGCCACGCATGCCAACAAGGCCTACAATATCACAAAGAACCACCACCTGGTCCATGAAACAACCACGAGGTCCACAAAGGCCCACAATTTACCACGTATGCCACCAAGGCCTACAGCATCACAAAGAACCACCACATGTGTAACATATACCATGTGTTCTTTAGTATCCTCCAAAGCCAATTTTACATAACATTTAATCACCAGTTTACACCCCCTTGGTTAAACCGACAAACACATTTACATTTACATTTACATTTACATTACATAAAACACAACTCCTAGTGGACTTTATTGCCACTTCTTCGCCCGTTACTCTGTATAAGAAATACCCCCCATAATCCCTATGGATCCCCGAAAATAACAAGCGTCCTTGCGTAAATTCTTTTTCAAAGCTACATAATCACTTTAACTCATCATTAGATTAAAGTGAGCGGCGTTTCTTCCGTGAAAGCCTGGTTTTAGGTACTCGTAACCTAGTGTCTTATCTTAAGTCCTAGGATAGGTTTGTCTCATTCGAATCCACATCATTGATATGAACTCGGATTACCTGAGCCCAAGTAGTGGCTTCCCGCTACCTCTTCACTTTAACTTGGTTAATAGCTACTACGCGTTTCCTATGGGCAGTAGGTATATTTGTATTTTAGAAAAGGAAAAATATCAAACTACCTGGCCCCTAGTGCTTAGTAGGAAAGGGGTTGTTTATAGTGGTGCTTCCACTCGACAAACTATTAGTTTATAGTGGTGCTTCCACATTAACGTTTTACGTATTACTACTTCAATAACGTTTTTATAGTGATCTCCCACTTTAAAATTTAGCGGACATGTAAAGTATTCTATTCCATCCAATAGACCCAAAGGTCCTTTTCGATTTGGTCAACTGTTAACCATAGCCTTAATCTTAGTCAATAAAAGCAGACGCACTTAAGCGCTCTGAGGAAGATGTTTAGAGCTTACCTCAAACCCCGGCCTGGCCAGTACCGGTGCCCACGTGCGCTCGCTTCACCGACAGCAGCTGGTCAACAATCGTTTTAACCAAATCCTGTTCGTGACGCCAATATGTAGTATAATTTCTACTCAGTGGAATAAGAATCTTTCTCAGAGGTCCGGATACTAAGGTCAAGGTGTTTATTGAACAAAGCATCAAATTCATCAGTTGCAACGAGATGGAGCCTGCCGTGCCAATTCGCAGACTGGCGACGCGCTCCTTCACCAAACATTATATAGACAATAGCATCATAGAATAACCACTACTCCTAGTGGTCAAAGTAACAAACATCAACTTAATACTATTGGTCTGAGAGGTACAACCAGCACTCTGGTTGGTCACTGTGTCTTCCTCGGTGTCTTCATCGTCACGTCCCAAGTTTATGGCTCAAACCCCCAAGGGGGTCATATTTGGCTTGCACAACATCCTGTAGGATACCGTTGAAAACCAGCCTAAAGGCACCATAACAAGGGCCTGAAGGCACACCAACACCTACACATCTGGAACTGCTTAACACATCTCTATGTCCTAGTGGGCCTTGCGGTCCACCAGCAGATTATGCTGTAGCCACCTACTGCAATGTATAGAGGATCCAAAGACAGTGTTTTAGATTATAATAAGGGTATAAAAATACACTACAACTGCTAAGTTGTGCTTTACCACAATGAGAGAAACACATTCTGCTATCTGTTACCTGTCTGTTGGCGTGCCACATGTCGTTGTGGTTTCTGTTTGGCATGCGTGTTTTCTTATAGTTTTACATATCCCCTCCACACACGCACACACACACACACACACACACACACACACACACACACACACACACACACACACACACACACACACACACACTATATATACTATGCTGAAATGTCCAAGTGTTCAAAACACATGACATTTGACAATGAAACTGAGGCGGTACACGGTTCTCCTTAAAAGAAGAAGACCAAAGTCAATGGTAGAAAACACATGCATTAAAGGTTGCATTGCAAGTGGTGTGTTAAGGCGGTATGTGTTAAGTGTGTATTATGAATGGAACGTAAGGATCTGATGTACTTTAGACAGGTGTTCAATTGTCAATTGCGGCTGGGAAGGCAATATTCTACATACTGCTGTTTCTCCATCTCCATTGCACCGAGGCTGTGGTCTTTAGAAAGCAGCAGCAGCAAAAAGAAACCACTTTTTAAACTGTTGACGTCTGCTGTGAAAACCTCACCTCTACCCACCCGCCCCCCCACAGTGGAAAATGGGTGATCTCTGTCCCGGGGGACCAGGGGTGGGGGGGTGTTGAAGGGTGGGGGGGGGGGCACCGCCATCACAGCAGTCAACCATCCATCCTGTCTTTACAGCCTCCCCATCTTCTCCCCATCAGTGGCTTCCATCTCCCCTGCGAGGGCCCGGGGTTGGCGAGGGACGGCGTGGGAGGAGGGGACAGAACCACCGGGCTGATGGGATGGATGCATCTGATGGGTCGGTTATTAAACAGCCTCTGGATATGAAACCCTGAGAAATGGAGACGTATTGTTACTGGTGGACTGTGTACTCACATGGTACGCAAACCCATCCACCACCGCCTCTACCACCGCCCCAACACACACACACACGCACACACACACACACACACACACACACACACACACATACTACATACACTTCACACAAACGCACACCCACACAAACACACACTACATACACACACACATGAACAGACACACACCCACACACACTGCACACACTTCACATGCACACATACTATACACACACAAACACTTCACACACACACACACGTCAAGCACACAAACGCACACGCACACTACATCAAATATATGGATATAAAACAGCTGCCCACTGCTCCTAATAGGATGGGTTAAATGCAGAGAAACACATTTCACTGTGTGTACCAATGTGACCAATAAAGAGGATTCAATCCTCCAGATTCAGATTTTGATTCACACACACACACACACACACACACACACACACACACACACACACACACACACACACACACACACACACACACACACACACACACACACACACACAAAGCCAGGGCTGTTTCCCTCATGCATAATAACAAGGAGGAACCAATGGGCTCCATTGGCTTCATGGTCCCACATCAACGTGGATTATTAAATTCATAAAGGGGCGTGTCACTATGCAGATTGGAGCGATGACCCGGAGGTGAACCGCTCCTTTTTATCCTATATAGGGGCCTCCATAAAGGGGATAGATCCATAAAACAAACCAAAGTGGAACGGAGAGTTCAAACAGTCAGGGAGTGAGTGCACAGACAGCGCCGAGGGAGACCTTATTGAACTCTCTCCATCGCTCTCCCCCCAACCGCCAGTCGGCACATGGAGCCAAAGAGCCTCCATTTAGACACACATACTCTCGGGGATTCAGGGCGCCATTGAGAGTGGCAGTTTTCGTGGATGATGGGGCACTTCCCCCAGTGCGAAAAAGGGAGGGAAGTGTTATTAATTATTTATTTTGAGAGGGGGTATATCGTCTCAGAGCGAGAGAGAGAGAAAGACAACAGTTGGCATGGAATGGCTCCGTCTCCCAGCCCAGAGAGAGAGAGAGAGAAACCTCTGGGCTGGCTGGTGGATTATAGGAAAGCAGCAATGTGGTTGATTTATAAGAACTCAGCCGGGGAATGACTATAACTATTGCTTTCCTTGTATTACTAAGCCATAAAATATTAACGTTAAGATGAAAAATCACATGAGGAAAGCCTCCTAGCCAGGGCCTTTATAGGGAGCACTTCTTGTTATTTCTAGGTTCTTAAATAGCTGGCATTTGGCGTCCCTCTTGTACGTTTTTCCCTCCATTTCCCCCCAGTCCTCTGGTGTCCTTTACATAACTAGATCATGTGTTCATCTGAGCCAGTCGGCTGTTGGAGTCCTTCTGTGGAATCCTCTGTGTGAGAGAGAGAGAGAGAGAGAGAGAGAGAGAGAGAGAGAGAGAGAGAGAGAGAGAGAGAGAGAGAGAGAGAGAGAGAGAGAGAGAGAGAGAGAGAGAGAGAGAGAGAGAGAGAGAGAGAGAGAGAGAGAGAGAGAGAGAGAGAGAGAGAGAGAGCCAGAGAGAGAGAGAGACAGAGAGAGAGAGAGAGAGAGAGAGAGAGAGAGAGAGAGAGAGAGAGAGAGAGAGAGAGCGAGAGCGCGAGCTCTGGCTAAACCAACCTGTGTGATATTTTCTTTTAAAATATATTCGACATATGTCTGCATCAACGCTAGATGTTACAATCAAGGAGACTTTTTTAATAAATAAAACAATTTTTAGGCCCGTCTTAAGAGTCCAGGGTCTGTGGTGCCCTTGAATAGTTTAGTTTTTACATAATTCATATTTTGTATGGTTTGTAAGTGTCTTGAGGATTGCTAGACAATTGTGTTCCTTACTTATACGATGACAATAAAGGCTTTCTGATTCTGATTCTGATTCACACTTGATTCTAAAGGGTGATTTGAGGCATGGATTTGGATGATGTTGTAGAAAGAGAGTGATGTCATATTCACCAATACTGCAGTGGTGAGAAGTACTTAAACATATAGGAAACTTTACATAAGGTTATTCATTGATACCCAGATAATACACCACATAAGCATAATAATAATTAATAATAATAATAATAATAACTTTATATTTATCATAGCGCCATTCAAAGGACTCAAGGCCGCTTTACAGAGGGGCGAAAAACAAAACTAAACGAACAAGCAAACAGCTAAAGGCAAATAAAGTAAATCAATAAAGTAAATCAATAAAAGTAGCAGTGAAAGGAGGGGGAAGGGATGGGTGAGAGGTCAAAGGCCGCGGTGAACAGAGGAGTTTTGAAAATGTCCAGGGAGGCAACATGCAAGAAAAACAACCTCAAAAATAATATCGAGAACTAGAGAAAGAAAATTGTGATTTAGTAATATATACTGTATAGATATGTACTGTATCAATTATCTTTGCATTTCCAATATTTTTCTCTATCTGCCACCAAAGCTGTTCCTCCATCCTCGCCATCATTCAACAGAAAGCACACTTCCTGCTTCTTCCCAAGGGAAGAGCTGTGTTTAGGCTACTATTCCAGGAAGCCGCTACTAAATCCTCATGACGCTTCGGAGGTAAACTGCACTCATATTCTGTTAGTTTAGATTAGACAATTTATTGTTATTGCACAGCACAAGTACAGTACAACGGAAATATTTTGGAATCTAACCAGAGGGCAGATGTTGCAGTGAAGTGCATGGTGATATATAATAAGATGTAAACAGTCAACTAAGTATAAAAACGGTATCAAATGACTTATAGAGCAGAATTACACACAGGTAAGTACACAAGTATCAACAGGTGTGAGCAGGGCTATGCAGTTATAACAACAGTTGAATATATATATATAATAATATATATAATATATAATACACGGTTATTACCGTTAAAATGTACATGGCTATCATACAGGTATGAAATGAGTTGGACCAAGAGTGAGAGACTTATGTTGTCAATTTTAAATGTAAAAAATGTATGCAGCATTCTTAACATAATTCACGTTCCAGTGACGCCTGCCAGTAAAGATCTAGGCGGGGGGGGTGACATTTAAGACTCTTTTTAAAGACTGATTTTAACACTAATTACCATCAAACCACAATAACCTTTTTCTTTCTTTTTTTTAAACCAAATGCAGGGCGCTTGAGTGTTCACACACTGAAGTGCTCACAGGAGACCACATCTCTCTGAAGTGGGGAAGGTGTGATGATGAAGTCTCCAGCCAGGCCAGTGGACTGAGTCACGGCGGCGGCGGCGGTGGCGGGCCGGTCGTAACCGATGGCCGGTCGGCACGGCCTCCACGGCGTGGGCCCGGCGGGTTTGTAGAATCCATAAAAAGAGATGTTGGCGGTAATTACGTTTGTCGTGATGTATCGAGAGCCGGGGAAGCTAAGGGCGGCGGTTGATAGCCACGGGGTGCGGATGCTATCGGACCCCTCGTCCTATCCTACGCCGCGCTGATGAAATGAGAGGGGGTCATTTGAACAGGTAACAGCTGCTCCTGGTTCATCTGTTCAATTACACACAGAGGACGCTCGCTGTGAGGATGTCTCTCAGTCCTACAAAAACCCAACAGGCTCTCGCTTCATCGCTAGAACGTCTTTTAGGTGTCAGGGAGTTAAGTTTACTCACTGCACAGCACTAACGGCTGGCTTCCGTTACAGGAGACTATACTACACACACACTATTAGAGTAAATAAAGCCTTGATGAAGTCATTATGGCTAAAGTAATGCCTCAATCATATTACAGCCTCATTTAAAAGACTACCTCTGGTGCAGGCCCGATACTTCAATGCAGTCCAGTCCAGTGGTGGTCTGTCCGCTAGCCTCCTCCCACTTCCTGCGGCCCTGAGCGCTAGGCGACCGTGTAGCTGGACGCCATGCTTCCTGAGCAGCAGGGGGCCGAGGCGTTAAAGGGCTCTGCTTATGGTCACCATAACTCCAGTTCTAAAGACATAATGTGACATTTTGTGTCCCATAAAACATGTCCTTTACGAGGTTCTGTTGAACTGGTGTGTGCGTGTGTGTGTGTGTGTGACTATACAATTGAAGGGTCAATGAACAGAAAGCCAGTAGACAGTAGTTCATTGTGTGGTCCGGTCACCCAGAGGACACGAGTCTGAGGTACATTGAGGATCTCCTCCTAGCGCTGTCCATGGTGCTGAACAACAACATGGCAGGAGAGAGCCTCTCTCTCTCTCTCTCTCTCTCTCTCTCTCTCTCTCTCTCTCTCTCTCTCTCTCTCTGGACAGATGGACAGATGGAAGGGAGTTAGGAGGGATGGACGGATTCTTTCATTGTAATGAAACTTAGAAACTCAAAATGAAAACCTCTTAAAAAGATCTTGATTGCTGAATTAGAACACTTCACAAGTGGAGAAGTCAAGATTTCCCGGCAAAATCCAGACGAAAGCCACTTTTGGCGCACAGACGAGAGACTAACAAAGAGATGGCAACGATTTGTGATGCTTTAACAAATATCACAACCGCAGCTTTCATTTTGAACTACACGGCCTTGAACCCCTAATCCAACTTCTCAAATGCACTTCTCTCGATCGCACCCGGTCCTGAGGACCCGGTCATTATTTCTCAATACAAGTGGAGCTTTATAGACTGTAGGAAATGCAATCTTTATATTATAATTGTATCACCATTTTAACATCCCTCGCTGGGAAGTTAAACGGCTGTCTGTCTCACGTCTGGTGGCACATGTACATTAAAACAATTCCGCTCAAAATGTAGAATATTTTTATTTTCGATCTGACCTCATCCACCGCAGGTAGCGGCACAAACTTGGCTACCTTCTGCTACCGCGTCCACAAACTCTGAGGGCTTTTGGAATCACGAAACGCAATAGCTTCTGTTGTTATTTTCGTGTTTGTCTGCTGACGGCCCATAATGTCAAAAACAATGGCTTTGGACTGTCTAGCCCACTAACGCCCATTAAAACGTGGTGCAACGCGTGTAGAAATGCTGTCCTATCCTTTGAAAACCAAATGGGACGATGACCATGAGTTGGAAGGCTGAGCCAGGCCCCACCAAGGCAGCCCGTATACACACAGTCGAGGAGAGGGAGACCTCCATCTCCAATAGGAACCCCTTATTCTATTTTTGTTTCAAAGTAAAAAAACAACTCAGGTCTCAGCAGAGATTGAAAAGTTGAAAATAAATGTTGAGGTGGCAGGACGAGGTTTGAAGGAGCTAATCGTTCCCTACAGCCGGTTCCTGATGCACCCGGTGCTACGTCACGCCTGAGAGTCCCACCAGAGGGTTGGGGCCTCCGCCCTCGACTTCAACAGAAATTATAAAATTGCATTTCGCGCTCCGTCGGGTATGTCGAAATGTGCACATTTGATTCACTCATCTTCAAAGCTGTCACTCAAAGACATTATCGTGCGAGCCAGCAGCTCTTGCGCTGTCTGTCTGTCTGTCTCTCTCTCTCTCTCTCTGTGTCTCCATCTCTCTCTCATTATGCAAAATCAAACAAGACAGAAATTAAGTTCCACCGCCGGGGTCCCACGGAAACGTAAGCAAATATAACCTGACAACTTATACCGGAGGAGACCTAGAAGTGTGCCTGGCTCAGGGTACCAGGACAGCAGAGACGACAATCTGGGGAACAGGGAGCCACAAGCTACCTGGTCTGGTAGGAAGGAACTGAGCAAACAACGGCGTAAGCCTCAGAATCCACTGAATCGGAATGAATATGAGCTCCTGATTTGTGCGTTATCCCCACACACTGAGATCACTCTCATCTGTGTGTGTGTGTGTGTGTGTGTGTGTGTGTGACTGCTTACCGGAGCATACACAATACAAAGTGGCTCGTCTATGCAATCACAACACAGCATCATGTACACCTACAATCAACACAATCACTGTCATAGGGCCGCACTCCATTGTTTACTATCGGCCAAGAAGCTATACGTACGGCGGTGAGGAGGATGTGCTGTGAAGGCCCACCTGCACCAAGGTGGCCGTTGAGTTCATGGCTCATTTGGTCCCACAGTGCCCCTTGTGGGACAAAGTGGTCCCTGCACCAGGGGAACATCAAAGCAGCCTTTTCCCATTAACGGGAGCTGTCGAAAGGGAAAGGTGTCTTGAGCAGAGAGAGAGTGCCATCCTCCCAGTGCATGCAGTGATACCAGAGGGGTGTTTTAAGTCAGCGAAGATGTGCAATGGTGTCTCCCACTCGAGGCTTTTAGTTTAAGAAAATAATAAAAGAAAATAGAAAAACAGAGGAAAACAGGTGTTTTGGAGAACACGGAGAAGTGGCAGTCACCAGTATGAGAGGAAATGGGTGCAATATAAATGGATGTAGCTCTTCAGCGTCTCAATTGTGCATCGACTTTGGTGCAGAGAGCTGTGTGGTGTTGCCGTGTGATGTTGTCAAGCACCTGGGAAATGCATCGTGTTAACGAATGAGAAGCTTATGTGTGTTGTGCATTTAGTCTGATTTTGTCTACAGAGTTGTAATTGAAGGTGTGTATTAAGATATGCCATATCAAGGCAGGGGCTGATTTATGCTAAACACAAATTATTGTCAACTTCATAAGCTAATTTCCGACATTTGCATTTCTGTGCAGTATTAAAGAAATCATTTGCCGGACTTCAATCAGCTTTGTAGCATTACAATGTGGGTAATATGACAATGAACAATGATCAATTCCCCCTACTTTACCAGCATTGTT
This sequence comes from Muraenolepis orangiensis, assembly GCA_027704905.1. NCBI lineage: Eukaryota > Metazoa > Chordata > Actinopteri > Gadiformes > Muraenolepididae > Muraenolepis > Muraenolepis orangiensis. The sequence goes on from JANIIK010000349.1 coordinate 122,907, forward strand.
TTGCTAATTTGTTTGCCAGCTCTCTGGTCACGTAGCGCCAGTTCTCTAGGGCTGTTGTTCAGACTTTTGTTCTCTGGTCATGTAGCACCAGTTCTCTAGGGCTGTTGTTCTCTGGTCATGTAGCACCAGTTCTCTAGGTCTGTTGTTCAGACTTTTCTCTGGTCATGTAGCACCAGTTCTCTAGGGCTGTTCTCTGGTCATGTAGCACCAATTTTAAAAACGTTTGTACTACATAGACAGCCCTGTTTTATGAAAAGCCCTACTTTCCTGTGGATAAACACTTCTTTTTAATGTAGGCTGAAATCCAAGAATACTTGGGTTTGGATGTTATATATATGTTTCTATCCAGGCCACCTCGCTCTCTGCTGTGATCAAGAGCCGGTTCCATGGCTAATTAAACATCTGATATCACACTTAATAATTCTAATGAAATAACAAGTGTACCAACGGTAACAACGATAATTAATTGCATTTATAGAGGTGTGTGTGTGTGTGTGTGTCTGGAGCCACCTGTGTGACGCACGGCGGTGGCTATCAGTGTATCTGTTAACAAGCTGTTAAAAGGAAAAAAAAACTCTGAAAACCCAACACAGGACACAAAACAACAACAAACCAGTCTAATTGCACGGCCTCTGAAGGCCCTCTGAAGGCCCTCATGTCCGACTCTTCATTCAGATGACGAGGTCGTTAAGGGGCCATGTGAAATGCAAGTGTGACCAAGTGGAAATGCTTTGTTTTTAGTTTTTGTTTGAATGCCATGTTTTGGACGGATACAAACGCGTTCCAGGCGGTGAACGGAGCCAGATTGTGTTCAGCTGAAGTGAACAAAACAGGATAAACACAACAACAAAATGGCCTTTTGCCATTTTTTTCCCGACGGACTGAAAGCTGAATTTGTGTCGAGTTGCTTGTAATATCTTACGGTTACACTGAGCGGTCCGCTCATAAATATCAACATTTGAACATCCAACTCTGCTTGAAGCACCGCTCATCACTTCTTCCCCTCGTTAGGAGTTAAGGTTGATTATTGCAATCGCTGTGTGTGTTTATGTTCTTTGTGTGTCTGTGCGTGTGCTACTTAAGCAGGCCTTTATAGAGAATCAGAAAGTAGTTTATTGCCATATACCGTTGTAAATACACGCATTGGAATTTGAAACAGGTCCGGAGCAACAGAGTAACGTGCAAAACAGAACAGACAAGGCAAAACAATCCAGTCCAGTGCAAATTTGGCATTTTTAAATATGAATCTAAAGTATAAAGTATAAATATTGGTCTGTATGTGTGGGTGTATGAGGGCTGGGTCCAGTGGGGTCTTCAGAGGGAGGGGAGGGCAGTTTATGAACAGGGTTTCCAGCGACGGGCAGCAATGCTGATAGATCACTGTCACGTCCTCACACCAAGATTCATTCACAAAGACAGATCCCTTCACCCCTGCTTTTTCCGCTCAGCGAAGCCACACCGTCCGCTAGAAAAAGTTCAAACCCTTCGAGCTGGAGAGCGCTATCGGGTATCGGTTCACTCAGCCATGTCTCTGTGTACGAAAGAACGGAGGATGAAGAAAAGTCACTATTTCTCGCCACCATAAGTCTTAGTTCATCCATTTTGTTGCTTAGGGACTGCACGTTTGCCAGGAATATTCCGGGTAAAGGGGTCCTGTGTCCCCGCCGACGTAGGCGTACGAGTGCTCCGGCGCGCTTACCCTGTCTGTGTCTAATCCAAGTTTTGGCATGAACAAAGGCTGTGGTTCCTCCGACCAATATATCCAGTAAATCGGTAGAAAAAGTTAGAAAGTCAGGATTAAATCCGCAGGTGTGGATCTCCTTATGTTAACCAACTCCTCCCTGCTGTAGGTTTCCGCAAACAACATTAAAAAGACAAATAACAAAAAACTGTGTGCAGGGGAACACAACGGCGGCCGTCGTCGGCGCCATCTTAGTATCAAGGGTGGGAGGTGCGAGTGGCCGGTCTCCCTCTCATTCTCCAGGCAGAAGAGAAGGTCCCTGCGGTTGACCCTGGTGATGCGCTGACGTGTGAACTGCCTGGACCCTCCTCCTCCTCCTTTGGAGCCTCCCGGCTGAGCGGCGGCCGACCCGGAGCCCTGCAACACACATCATCATCATCATCACGTTAAGGTCCACTTTGACTGCTTTTTAAACAGTTTGTTTCATTCGTCATTGGTAGCGGTGGCGGTGGGTTGGGCACCTCGGCGAGGGCCCCGCTGGCCAGAGAGCCCATCTTGCATTTCTTCCGGGGCCCGATGGGCGCCAGCGCTGTGAGGTTAGCCTCACACTGCCGGATCTGCGCCAACACCTGCTATTGCATCTGATGGGGGGAGAAGAGAGGGAGGTCAGACAGGACTCAGGGGGGAGGATGGGGGGGGGGGTGAGAAGAGAGGCGAGGTCAGACAGGACTCAGGGGGGAGGATGGGGGGGGTGAGAAGAGAGGGGAGGTCAGACAGGACTCAGGGGGGAGGATGGGGGGGAGAAGAGAGGGGAGGTCAGACAGGACTCAGGGGGGAGGATGGGGGGGGAGAAGAGAGGGGAGGTCAGACAGGACTCAGGGGGGAGGATGGGGGGGAGAAGAGAGGGGAGGTCAGACAGGACTCAGGGGGGAGGATGGGGGGGAGAAGAGAGGGGAGGTCAGACAGGACTCAGGGGGGAGGATGGGGGGGAGAAGAGAGGGGAGGTCAGACAGGACTCAGGGGGGAGGATGGGGGGGGAGAAGAGAGGGGAGGTCAGACAGGACTCAGGGGGGAGGATGGGGGGGGAGAAGAGAGGCGAGGTCAGACAGGACACGGGGGGAGGGGGGGGTGAGAAGCGAGGCGAGGTCAAACAGGACTCAGGGGGGAGGATGGGGGTGAGAAGCGAGGCGAGGTCAAACAGGACACGGGCATGACACAATTTCCTCATCGCTAACTTTGAAAAAATGTTCCTCTCACCGATCTCCAGGGCCCGCCGGGCGAGCAGGGCGGTGGGCAGGAAGGGCCGGTCCTTACAGGATCGGGTCACGGCGCCGACCAGCTCCGAGTTGGTCGCTAGGATACGGGGCTCTCCTCCGCCAGGTCCACGCCGCCCATGGAGGCCCCGTCGTTGATGTCGTTGTCCCTTAAAAAATGGACGGCACACACAAAATTCGGCGGAGACATTTCAGTACAAAGTGCTTTTTAGAGGGCGCCGGTCTGGAGGGACACTAGAACAGCCTTGTGTGCTGTGGATTGTTAGAATTCCATCAAAATTCATACCTTTGCAGTACATATTCTCATTCTCTGTACATATTCTCAATAGAGCTCTATATTAACGTTTTCTTTATTACAATGGACAATTGTCCATCTTTCGGGAAAAGTGGTTCATTTGGGGGGGAAGTAGCTCAGTGGACAAGGACTTGGCTTGGGAGCCGCAAGGTCGCCGGTTCAAGACCCGGAAACACCAGGTTACTGCCTAAGTGCCCTTGAGCAAGGCACCCCCTACACTGCTCCCCGGGCGCTATACTAATGGCTGCCCACTGCTCCTAACACTAGGATGGGTCAAATGCAGAGAACTAATTTCCCTCGGGATAAAATAAGAAAAAAAAGAAAATTTAAAAAAAAATCTTAATTCACCGAGGCGACCATCCATAAAAATCCTTAACATTTTAAAAGTGTAGACAATGGATGCAATTGTTGGTGATGCTGCTTTTTCTTTGGGGTGATGCTGCTCCAAAAGAACACTTTCATCCACTAGATTAGATTCTAATGTATTGTTATTGCAGAACAAGTACAGTACAGAGAAAATAATTCAGCATCTAACCAGAGTGCAAATGTTGCAGTAAAGTGCACATGGTAATATAATATACAGGTTAAAAGTACAGGAGGTATAAATGATGAATAAGTGATATGAGCATGATAACAGCTATATGTATATAGAGGTAAGTGATCATTTAACAGGTAGTCATCAGGGGTATGCTATTAGTGAAAGCAGGATACAAATATATATAAATGTAAATGTATACACAAGTGAGCATATATAATGTATGTTATATATAAATGTATGTCATATATAAATGTATGTCATATATAAATGTATATACAGGAGTAGGAGCAGTTCTACCAACAGTTGAGATTTAACTATATATGGCAGGTACAGTAAACTGATATCTTCGTGGTATCTTAGTAATAAATATGTAAACTATAGAGAGGAAGGTAGTTGTGATACCGTTTGTTTTTACATTTTTATTTTTATTTTGTTAGTTAGTCAGAGACGTTGGTGGTGATTAGTATAGGTGTTTAGCAGAGGAGTGGGGCAGCAGAGGGGGTGGAGGTCCTGGCTTAGGGGGTGGAGGTCCTGGCTTGGGGGGTGGAGTACCTGGAAAGAGGTGATCTGGACCGAGGGAGTGCTGGTGGGGGTTGCAGGTCGCGGGGTTGTGGGTCGCGGGGTCATAGGGGTCGTGGCGCTCTGGGCCTTCATCTGAGCCAGGGTCTGATGGTGGATCATCAGGAGCTGACCGCTCTCTCACTGCCAACCAGGACCACGCCTGCAAGAAGCCAATGACGGTGAAAGGGTGAGATGTGATTCAAAGTTCTCCCACCGCCATTTTTAAACTGTGTATTGACAATAACTTGGCGGAAGTTAAGATCTACCGTACATCTCTAAGTGTAAGTGTCTTCTATGCCGTTTATTTAAGATTAAGCGAAACACTTGGTTTTTCGGTTTGACATTACACCATCACAACATGTTCACCCATATGACATTACACCATCACAACATGTTCACCCATATGACATTACACCATCACCACATGTTCACCATATGACATTACACCATCACCACATGTTCACCATATGACATTACACCATCACCACATGTTCACCATATGACATTACACCATCACCACATGTTCACCATATGACATTACACCATCACCACATGTTCACCATATGACATTACACCATCACAACATGTTCACCCATATGACATTACACCATCACAACATGTTCACCATATGACATTACACCATCACAACATGTTCACCCATATGACATTACACCATCACCACATGTTCACCATATGACATTACACCATCACCACATGTTCACCATATGACATTACACGATCACCACATGTTCACCATATGACATTACACCATCACCACATGTTCACCATATGACATTACACCATCATACTTGGCTTGACTTTGTGGACAGTGACTCACTTTATTGATGACGCTGCTGCACTAGTGGCACTTTAAAATGCTTTCTGCACCGTTCCCCATAGATCCTCCATCAGTCACTTTGTGGTTCTCTTCATTGGGTCTAAACCTGCTCATGTTAGAGCGCTGAGCTTCAGCTGCAGGACCTCAATCACTCCAAGTCAATTCACTATTGGAACATGGAGGTGTTTTTAAGAAGCTCAAACACCCCGTGTGTGTGTGTGTGTGTGTGTGCGCGTGTGTGTGGATTAATTCAGTATTATGCAAAGTTTGTATCAGGATGGCTTAATAAATATAGTTTATATAATACAATATAGTATAATCTATAAATATAATACAGCCATGCAATATAGCCTCTACCGCAATCCGGCTCCTGCAGCGCACAGCGGGGACACAGACCACAACACAGAACATAGAACACAGAACACAGCCCCGAACACAACACCTACCAACTACAACACGCCGTTTTTTACTCACTTGTTTTCTGCTCCTTGACTCACTTCTCTTTGCTCTCTTGGCAGCTGATTAGGACTTGATCTGTAGGAGCTTCACCGTCGGGCTGATCGGATCCGATCAGCTGATCGGATCCGTTCTTCATCAACAGGCGATGAGCGAAGCCACTCTTGAACTGACAATAGTTCTGTAGTGTATTTTTATACACTAAGTATACAACTAAAACACTATCTGTGATACTATATGCATTATCTGTGATACTGTATGCATTGTAAGGGCCATGTGTATTGAAGTGACCAAAAGGCGTTGCCAGGAAGGCGACCCCCTGGGGTTGCCGGAGATGCGACCAGCCAGGAATGCGACCCCCCTTGGGGGTTTGAGTCGTAAACTTGTATGTGACAATGAAGACACCGTGACCAACCAGAGCGCTGGTTGTACCTCTCAGACCAATAGTATTAAGTTGATGTTTGTTACTTTGACCACTAGGAGTAGTGGATGTTTTGTGATACTATTGTCTATATAAAGTTTGGTAAAGGAGCGCGTCGCCAGTTCTGCGAATTGGCACGGCAGGCTCCATCTCGCTGCAGCAGATGCTTTCATTTGATGCTTTGTTCAATAAACATCTTGAACTTAGTATCCGGACCTCTGAGAAGATTCTTATTCCACCAAGTAGAAATTATACTACATATTGGCGTCACGAACAGGATTTGGTTAAAACGATTGTTGACCAGCAGCTGTCGGTGAAGCGAGCGCACGTGGGCACCGGTACGCGCATGCTGGGTTTGAGGTAAGCTCTAAACATCTTCCTCAGAGCGCTTAAGTGTGTCTGCTTATATTGACTATGATTAAGGCTATGGTTAACGGTTGACCAAATCGAAAAAGACCTTTGGGTCTATTGGATGGAATAGAATACTTTACATGTCCGCTAAATTTAAAAGTGGTAAAGTAACATCACTATTAAAAACCGTATTGAAGAAGTAATACGTAAAACGTTCGTCGAGTGGAAATACCACTAGAACAGACCCCTTTCCTACTAAGCCCAGGGGGGCCAGGTAGTTTGGTATTTTTCCTTTTGCTAAAATACAAATATACCTAATGCCCATAGGAAACGCGTAGTAGCTGGTAACCAGAATCTTATCAGATTGGTTAAAGTGAAGAGGTAGCGGGAAACCACTACTTGGGCTCAGGTAATCCGTCTTCATATCAATGATGTGGATTCGAATGAGACAAACCTATCCTAGGACTTAAGATAAGACACCAGGTTACGAGTACCTAAAACCAGGCTTTCATGGAAGAAACGCCGCTCACTTTAATCGAATGATGAGTTAAAGTGATTATGTAGCTTTGAAAACGTATTGATTCAAAGTGGAAAGAGAAGAAGGAGTTTCGCAAGGACGCTTGTTATTTTCGGGGATCCATAGGGATTATGGGGGGGTATTTCAGGTACAGAGTAACGGGCGAAGAAGTGGCAATAAAGTCCACTAGGAGTTGTGTTTTATGTAATGTAAATGTAAATGTGTTGGTCAGTTTAACCAAGGGGGTGTAAACTGGTGATTAAATGTTATGTAAAATTGGCTTTGGAGGATACTAAAGAACACATGGTATATGGTACACATGTGGTGGTTCTTTGTGATGCTGTAGGCCTTGGTGGCATACGTGGTAAATTGGGGCCCTTTGTGGACCTCGTGGTTATTTCATGGTAGAAGTGGTTCTTCGTGATATTGTAGGCCTTGTTGGCATGCGGGGCCCTTTGTGGACCTCGTGGTTATTTCATGGTAGAAGTGGTTCTTCGTGATATTGTAGGCCTTGTTGGCATGCGGGGCCCTTTGTGGACCTCGTGGTTATTTCATGGTAGAAGTGGTTCTTCGTGATATTGTAGGCCTTGTTGGCATGCGGGGCCCTTTGTGGACCTCGTGGTTATTTCATGGTAGAAGTGGTTCTTCGTGATATTGTAGGCCTTGTTGGCATGCGTGGCCCTTTGTGGACCTCGTGGTTATTTCATGGTAGAAGTGGTTCTTCGTGATATTGTAGGCCTTGTTGGCATGCGTGGCCCTTTGTGGACCTCGTGGTTATTTCATGAACCAGGTGGTGGTTCTTTGTGATATTGCAGGCCTTGTTAGCATACGTAGCCCTTTGTGGACCTCGTGGTTCTTTGTGGTACTACAGGTACCACAGGTACAGGGTAAGTACTACAAGAGTTTGAGTCGCCATTGAGTCGCAATGTAAATCCAACCCGATGACGAGGTTGTTAGGATGCAAATGAAGAGAGAAGCATGGTCTCTCCTTTAGTCTGTTCGTATGCAAATGAAGAGAGAAGCATGGTCTCTCCTTTGTTCTGTTGTTTGTATGAAACATATGGGTTGTTTCCACGTGATGCGAGGAAATAACCTACTCTACTAAACCAGAGGTAGAGCTCACCTTCTTGGTTTAGTTTTCAGAAGTTTAATAACTTAAATCTAGTTTTCAGCGCGCTTTAGGCTGAATGTAGGCTATTAATCCTTCTTCTTTTTTACAAAGTGTGGCTCAGTTTTCTGGGCCACCTATAATCGTTTCCCTATAAACATCACTAGTCTGTATGACTGTAGGATTGATATGGCTCATTCATTTAGGCTGGGTCATTCATACAGACTTCAATAAGAAAATAACTGTTTATATTTTATTTTAGAGAAATTCAAGAAAACAAGGCCAAACAACAAATTCCTTGGACAGCCAGTAGGGATCTGAGTGAGATTCAAGGAAACGAGGCCAAAGCACCAATTCCTTGGACGGCCAGTAGGGATCTGAGGTCAGAACCATACTCAGTTAAACCCCCTCTCTCACCCTCCCCCTCTCTCACCCTCCCCCTCTCTCACCCTCCCCGCTCTCACCCTCCCCGCTCTCACCCTCCCTCTCTCTCTCTCTCTCTCTCTCTCTCTCTCTCTCTCTCTCTCTCTCTCTCTCTCTCTCTCTCTCTCTCTCTCTCTCTCTCTCGCACGCACGCACGCACGCACGCACGCACGCACGCACACACGCAGGTTTAAGCTGAGCCTGATACACACATACCTATTGATATACTGAAACATATAAGAAACAGTTGAGCTGTTATACAGCAATAAAGGGGTTGCAATCCCTAGTTCGTTGATTGATTTTGTTTTATTTGGTAATTCATTCATTGATTAATTTGAGTTGTTGATTACTGGAAGTTGTTTTATTTGATTCATTCATTCATTGATTAATATGATTCGTTGATTGATTTTGTTTTATTTGGTAATTCATTCATTGATTAATTTGAGTTGTTGATTACTGGAAGTTGTTTTATTTGATTCATTCAGTCATTGATTAATTTGATTCGTTGATTGTTTTGTTTTATTTGATAATTCATTCATTGATTGAATTGAGTTATTGATTGTGTTTGTTTTATTTTGATTCATTCATTCATTGATTAATTTGATTCGTTGATTGATTTTGTTTTATTTGGTAATTCATTCATTGATTAATTTGAGTTGTTGATTACTGGAAGTTGTTTTATTTGATTCATTCATTCATTGATTAATATGATTCGTTGATTGATTTTGTTTTATTTGGTAATTCATTCATTGATTAATTTGAGTTGTTGATTACTGGAAGTTGTTTTATTTGATTCATTCATTCATTGATTAATTTGATTCGTTGATTGATTTTGTTTTATTTGGTAATTCATTCATTGATTAATTTGAGTTGTTGATTACTGGAAGTTGTTTTATTTTGATTCATTCATTCATTGATTAATATGATTCGTTGATTGATTTTGTTTTATTTGGTAAATCATTCATTGATTAATTTGAGTTGTTGATTACTGGAAGTTGTTTTATTTGATTCATTCATTCATTGATTAATATGATTCGTTGATTGATTTTGTTTTATTTGGTAATTCATTCATTGATTAATTTGAGTTGTTGATTACTGGAAGTTGTTTTATTTGATTCATTCATTCATTGATTAATATGATTCGTTGATTGATTTTGTTTTATTTGGTAATTCATTCATTGATTAATTTGAGTTGTTGATTACTGGAAGTTGTTTTATTTGATTCATTCATTCATTGATTAATATGATTCGTTGATTGATTTTGTTTTATTTGGTAATTCATTCATTGATTGAAATGAGTTGTTGATTGTTTTTGTTTTATTTGATTCATTCATTCATTGATTAATTTGATTCGTTGATTGATTTTGTTTTATTTGATAATTCATTCATTGATTGAAATGAGTTGTTGATTGTTTTTGTTTTATTTGATTCATTCATTCATTGATTAATTTGAGTTGTTGATTACTGGAAGTTGTTTTATTTTGATTCATTCATTCATTGATTAATTTGATTCGTTGATTGATTTTGTTTTATTTGATAATTCATTCATTGATTGAAATGAGTTATTGATTGTTTTTGTTTTATTTGATTCATTCATTCATTGATTAATTTGATTTGTTGATTGATTTTGTTTTATTTGATAATTCATTCATTGATTAATTTGAGTTTTTGATTACTGGAAGTTGTTTTATTTGATTCATACATTCATTGATTAATTTGATTTGATGATTGATGTTGTTTTATTTCATTCATTCATTCATTTGATTCGTTGATTGTTTTTGTTTTATTTGATTCATACATTCATTTGATTTGTTTTGATTGGTGTATTGTTTTGCCGACTCATTTGATGGATAGGTCTAGAGATTACGAAAGAGCAGTTTTAGAACTATTCGAGAGGGAAGGACAGAAGAGGCTAAAAGCTGCACAAAACAGAAGAGAGAAAGCCCCGGATAGGAACTATGGAGCGGAGAAACTTACGGACAAAATGAACACCCCTTTTTCACACATGTCTCCGGTGACTCCACCACCATACGAGGAAAAAGACATGCTCGCTAGTCTGTATCCACAAATGCCAATCCCAAACTCTGACCAACTTCAACCAGATCGTAAAAGTAAGAAACAGAGGTCATCAGCCCCAAACCAGAGAACCGTCAACCTTGCAACAACATCATCGAGGAAGACGAGGAAAGAACATGGAGAGAAGGAAAGGTCAACAGGCCATGGACAGAGCTCTAGTGATGAAGACCAGTGCGCTGGAGGGTATGACCTACAGATCAGAAAGTTGATGGCGAAAGCTGAAAGAGAAGGGAGAAAAGTCAGCTGCAAAGATGAGACTGAAAGCGATTCAAGTAGCAGTGAAGAAGACAGTGGAGAGGATACCGACGGATCAGAAGCTGGAGGTTCCTCTACAGTCTCAGAAATAATAGACGAGATGGACGAAGAAGTTATCAGAATTACCAAAGAATTGAGAATTATCGACAGAACAAAGGTAAAATTAGGAGCTGAAATGAGTTTGGCCCCAGCAGCCTTTGTTAAAAGACAACTGGGAGAAATCAAGAAGCTTTTAGCAGCTCTGTTGGGTGTGTCTACAATGGAAGAAATCCTGGTGTCAACTGGGCTCCAAAAAGTGGGACTGAGCAGCATGGCCAGGAGTATCTACCAAATGGACCACATAGCAGCTCAGGTGGAACGGTTTCACAAATGGGAACATACTCTGAGGGAGAAGCTGGAGACAATCAGGAAAGTAAACCAAATGCAATTAATGAAAGAGGCTGCAGTTCTGCAGAATCCACCTCAACCGCAACAAATACAGCCACCCCCAAGACAAGCTGCTCCTCTGCCCCCTTGCCTACAGCCCAACTCTGGACAACAACAATATGGGGGGCAAGGAGGAAGAGGAGGTTTTGGACAACAAGGGTACAATCCAAGCTTCCCCCAAGTGTCTGAAACATGTTACACATGTGGAGAAATGGGACACTGGTTTCGCGACTGCGAAATGAGACCAGAAGTCAACAGGGGTGGACGGAGAAATGGAAGAGGAGGTTACCAGCAGCTGCCACCCCAAAGACAGCAGTGGCAGCAGAGCCACCCCAACAACTGTGGTGGCAGCAACAACCACCCCAACAACTGTGGTGGCAGCAACAACCACCCCAACAACCACAATGGCAGCAACAACCACCCCAACAACCACAATGGC
>JANIIK010000350.1:0-5000 GCA_027704905.1 Muraenolepis orangiensis
AAAATAGTAATTTGAGGTGAATGGTTGTTTCTCAATTTCCACGCTGAAAAATGTACACTTTCTCCTTGTGCTTATTTTTGTTGTTTGTCTATCCTCTTCCTCCTCCTCCTCCTCCTCCTCCCTCTCCTCCCTCTCCTCCATCTCCTCCATCTCCTCTTCCTCCTCCCTCTCCTCTTCCTCCTCCTCCTCCTCCTCTTCCTCTCCTTGCCCCTCCTCCTCCTCCCTCTCTTCCTCCTCCCTCTCCTCCTCTTCCCTCTCCTCCTCCTCCCTCCTCCTCCTCCTCCTCCTCCTCCTCCTCCTCCTCCTCCCTCTCCTCCTCCTCTCTCTCCTCCCCTCCTCTTCCTCTCCTCTCTTCCTCTTTCTCCTCCTCCCCCTCCTCTTCCTCCTCCTCTCTTCCTCTTCTCCTCTCCTCTTCCTCTTCCTCTTCCCTCTCTTCCTCTTCCTCTTCCTCTTCCTCTTCCTCTTCCTCTTCCTCTTTCTCCTCCCTCTCCTCCTCCTCCTCCTCCTCCTCCTCTTCCTCCCTGTCCTCCTCCTCCTCCTCCTCCTCCTCTCCTCCTCCTCCTCCCTCCTCCTCCTCCTCCTCCTCCTCCTCACAGGCACGTACGTGATGCACGTGTCGGCCTTCGACGCCGACGACAACACCACGGCCAACGGCATGGTGCGCTACCGCATCCTGTCCCAGACGCCACACAGCCCCATCCCCAACATGTTCACCATCAACAGCGAGACGGGAGACATCGTCACCGTGGCAGCCGGCCTGGACCGCGAGGTCAGCCTCACCACACACACACACACACACATACACACACACATACACACACACACACACACACACACACACACACACACACACACACACACACACACACACACACACACACACACACACACACACACACACACACACACACACACACCACACACACACACACTCTACTCTCTCTCTCTCTCTCTCTCTCTCTCTCTCTCTCTCTCTCTCTCTCTCTCTCTCTCTCTCTCTCTTTTTCTCACTCTTTCTAGCTCTGTATTCTCTCTCTCTCTATTCTCACTATCTATCTCTATTCTCTCTCTCTCTCTCTCGCTCTCGCTCTCGCTCTCGTCTCTCGCTCTCTCTCTCGCTCTCTCTCTCTGTCTTCCTCTTATTTGTTGACTCTCCATCCTACATTAGATAGACAGATCCTTCACATCCTTCTTATGAACCTAAAAGGACACATTGTGTGTGTGATCGGACTGCATCCAGGCTATTGTTGTAGCTGCAATATTGAATAGTAAATACAGTATGTTGTACATGAATGTGTAGATTAAATTTTAGTTTGATCAATAAAATCCCAGAGACAAGGCCAGTCTACCTGTTTGGCTTCCTTGACGCCTAGAACCCTTACCCCCTGCTACCTTCCTCACTCTCTCTCTAAGCCACTTGGTGTCTAAATGCTAAATGGCTGATTAGTAATGCGTCATCGTATCCCCCGGCAACCAAAACAAATGGATTTTCTTCCCCTGGTTTGTTCCTTTGTTATTGTTCATACTTTGCTTTGCTTGTGTTGTTGTTGTGTTTTGGTTGTTTGTGTTTCCAGCAAGTGGGGGGGGGGGGGCAGCATGCCTTATTCACAAGCAGATTACTAATGTGTAAAAGTGTAAAACAATAATACACACACACACGCACACACGCACGTCCACACAGACACACATGCATACACACACAAACACCCACACCCATAGACACTCACACGCACACACGCACGCGCACACATGCTCTTGGTTCTTATTTATTTATTAAGAGTTGTCTCCCTTTTGCGGTCCCCTTGTTTCTAAAGCTGGACGTGATGATCCCAGTGTGTGTCCTCACAGCGGAGGCCCTCAGACACCACCACACATCTTCCTCCTCCTGTCATCGCTGACAGACCTATTAACAACACATCACACCTCCACGCACCGCGCTCTGGGTGTGTGTGTAGCGGCGTGTGTGTGTGTGTGTGTGTGTGTGTGTGGGTGTGGGTGTGTGTGGGTGTGTGTGTAGCGGCATGTGTGTGTGTGGGTGTGTGTGAAATATACACAAAGTCCTATGATCAAAGAGAGAGAGAGAGAGAGAGAGAGAGAGAGAGAGAGAGAGAGAGACTATATCCTATTATGCTATAGCTGAAGGATGCGTTTTCACAACAAACCAGAGCTAGGGCTGGAAGTGGAGCGTGAGAGAACTCAGCCTATTCAGCCCATTCCTTACCTACTGTACTGAACCTGGAGGAAGGCTCCAGTCAGTGTGGAACATCAAGACAACCACGCTGCCACTCGTCCACCAGCCCTTGTCTGTTCATCCGCCCTTCATTACATGTCACTGTGGTCTGTTTTAAAAACAGAGTCACATCCTTAATCGTCCTTGAGTCGTAATAGGCATTCACCTCTTCAAAACATACCGTTTTGAAGAGTGCATCCAGGCTAGTTGTATTGTAGCTTCAACAATGGTAAATATGTTGACGTGAGTGTGTATATTTAATTTAATTTTGACTCAGTCGGGAGTTTAGTGGGGAGCTTGTTACCCACCAAACTCTACACAATTACCAGGCCAAAATACAATATATATACAATAAACTCATAAAAACAATATATTAATTATAAACATTAGAAAAATCTATATATATATATATATATATATATATATATATATATATATATATGAACAATAGTTTCATTCAAAAAATAATAGTCTTCTGGTTCCGATGGAACCCTGAGAGGTCTCTTGGCTCTCTTGCTCATCCCCTTCCCAGCCCGGCTCTCCACTGTTGCCTTGTTCACCCGCTTCCTCCCCCCAAGAGTTGTGCATTGTGTGCCAATAATATGTGTGTATGTGCATGAGTAATGTGTGTGTGTGCAATAGTTGTGTGTGTGTGTGTGTTCTGCAGGTTTTAAGTGCTTCAAGGATATGGGCCTCAGCGGCCTCCCATAGTAAAGCTCTGCTTGTTTTTCTTACTTTGTGTTATCTAAACATTGCTAATCCAGCCATGCAGCCTTAATGCAGGATTAGCTTTGAAGCTAACTAAAAACACATGTGCTTGTTGTAATGAGGGGGGTGGGAGGGCGTGTGGGTTCATCAGAGGGTCTGTGGCGTCTCGCTGAGAGGAGTGTGATGGTGAGGGCTTGTCTCCTTCTCCTCCTAATGTGGCCCACCGGTCTAATTGGGATATTTACCCGGTAATTAGCAGGTGGGGGAAAAGAGCCCTGCAAGTGTCATTGGGAATATCCACCAGACAAGTTATCCCCACAGACAAGCTACGCTAGGCCCAAAGCTTCCCCCTCCCGTAGCCCATTAGCTACAGAGAGAGAGAGAGAGAGAGAGAGAGAGAGAGAGAGAGAGAGAGAGAGAGAGAGAGAGAGAGAGAGAGAGGAGAGAGAGAGAGAGAGAGAGAGAGAGAGAGAGAGAGAGAGAGAGAGAGAGAGAGAGAGAGAGAGAGAGAGAGAGAGAGAGAGAGAGAGAGGATTTAGAATCACACCAGCACATGGTAGTGAAATCTCAGATATTCTAAGGGGGGGAGGACCATATTTCAGCATCCAGTGAAGATACAAGATTTTTATTGCCCATTTGTAACAAGTACATAAGAACTCTTACTCCCCATTCCCTCCCGCAGTTTAAATCTTAAAAACAACACCATAAAAATATAAATTCTATATACAATAAAATAAACAAAAAAAAGCAAAGTGACTCTAAATGAAATGTGACATGTTTTATTTGTTCTTAAATTACAAAAATGTAGCATCTTGAATACAGTGCAGTAGCTGTGATAACAATGAAGTGTGTCCTCTTGAGCTGGGCGATGAGATGGCGTTCATCACTCTCAGGTATTAGTGATCTGTGGATTCTTCATTAGTCACTGTCAGTCGGTTCATTGTCTTCACATCTGTCTCACAGCCACGCCAAACATGGTGGAGTCTTGTTCCACACGCTCCCTCGCCCACACACACACACACACAGGATCACACACACAGGCTTGCCCACGCACGCACACACGCGCACACACACACACACACACACACACACACACACACACACACACACACACACACACACACACACACACCACACACACACACACACACACACACACACACACACACACACACGCGCAAACACACAGGCACGCACTCACTCACACAAGCGTGCAGAACCTCAGACAGTGATGCATCTGTCTCTCTCTCTCTCTCTCTCTCTCTCTCTCTCTCTCTCTCTCTCTCTCTCTCTCTCTCTCACTCTCTCTCGTTTTCTCTCTCTCTCACTCCCTCTCTCACACACAAACACACAGGCACGCACACGCACAAACCCTCTTGCTCACACACACACCCTCCTACTTGTGTGCACCCACACACACACATGCTTACACACATATACCCCCCACCCCCAAAACACACACACACACACACAAGGGTGCAGACGACCTCAGACAGTGATGCATCTGGAGAGCTCTCTCTCTCTCTCTCTCTCTCTCTCTCTCTCTCTCTCTCTCTCTCTCTCTCTCTCTCCTCTCTCTCTCTCTCTCTCTCTCTCTCTCTCTCTCATCTCTCCTCTCTCTCTCTCTCTCTCTCTCTCTCTCTCTCCCTCTCTCTCTCCTCTCTCTCTCTCTCTCTCCTCTCTCTCTCTCTCTCTCTCTCTCTCTCTCTCTCTCTCTCTCTCTCTCTCTCTCTCTCTCTCTCTCTCTCTCTCCTGTGTTGTAATAATAAACTCAGCACCATGGACAGCTCCTCTGCAGCCCATGCTGCTGCTTGGTGGTCGACTTCAAGGAAGAAATGAACAGACCAGCAGTAAACAAAAGACAACCACAAAGTCTGCAGAATAACATTCAAAATCATATGTTGTGTGTTTTCTCTCTCTCTCTCTCTCTCTCTGTCTGTATGTCTCTCTCTCTCTCCCTCCCCTCTCTCTCCCTCCCCCTCTCCCCCTCTCTCTCTCTCTCTCTCTCTCTGTCTCTCTCTCTCTCTCCCTCCCCTCTCTCTCCCTCCCCTCTCCCTCCTCT
>JANIIK010000350.1:10000-12500 GCA_027704905.1 Muraenolepis orangiensis
AGAGGACTATATAGTTAAAACACTTTGGGACACTACTGGAGTCTCCGTTTATGACGTCATTTCTGTAATTTTTTATTAAATGTGTCAGATCTTCATTGATGGACGTTGCTTCTTGTTCGTCTGCCGATGCTGATCCCACAATGCTGATGCATTGTGGGATATGATGAGTGTAGGGTGTAGGGTGTAATCATTCTGACTATTCATTTGTACAGCGCTACAAAATGGCTCCAAACTCACTATATAGTGCACGATGTAGTGAGTAGGGAGTGATGTTGGTCTGTCTAAAGGACAGCTTCCCTGCCATTCCAATCGATGGCGATTGGAAAAACAATGATAAAGAAAATAGGAAGAAGAAGAAGAAGAAGAAGATAAGAAGATAAGAAGGACAGACCGATGTCTTTGGAGATATCCTTGGAGCCACGAGCAGGGCCGTCTGTGGCTCTCCTCAAACAGCGGCACGCTACACTTTGGCCACAATGGCTGGGGAGGCCGCAAATGAGTTATTGATTTGTCAATTACAAAGGAAAAGGTTTGATGCACTCATAAGGCTTTGAGCTGCTGGGGGAAATGGCAACGACAACAAAATGATGCCTTGTAAAAATAAAAATAAAAACAAAAAGCTTCTGTGGTGGTTAGCGCTCAGACTGAGGATCAGGATGGGGAATCTCTCATTTAGGCCTCGGCGCATCGGGATTCAATATTTATGTTTATGAGTGTATGAGTAGGCCTTCAATGTTTATGTGTGTGCGCCTGTGTGTGTATGTGTGTGTTGTGTGTGCGTGTGTGTGTGTGTGTGTGTGTGTGTGTGTGTGTGTGTGTGTGTGTGTGTGTGTGTGTGTGTGTGTGTGTGTGTGTGTGTGTGTGTGTGTGTGTGTGTGTGTGTGTGTGCGTGTGTGCGTGTGTGCTGTGTGTGTGCGCGCTTGCGTGCACGCATGTGTGTTTGTGTGTGCCTGTGTATATGTGTGAGTGCACACGTGCGTGTGTGTTCTGTCTGCACACGTGTATGCGGTGTACGTGTGTGCGTGTGTGTGCGCGCGCGTGTGTGTATGTGTGTGTGCTTGGCAGCTCTCCTCTTGGTTTGTTTACTGCCATGGTTCTGCTTAAACCTATAATGTATTATATTGTGTTCTACAGCTGACCCTCAGGTGTCCACGTGTATCCCGTCTTTGGGGATACACTCTTTGTCAAGAATCTCGCCGTTTGGATCTCCTATACGGAAATAAAAATAATAATAATAAAAATAATAATAATCAGAAATAGCAATAACACCCACACACACACACACACACACAGATACACACACACACAGACACACACACAGACACACACACACACCCACACACAGACATACACACACACACACACACACACACACACACACACACACACACACACACACACAGATCCACACACAGATCACACACACACACACACACACACACACACAGACACACACACAGACCACACACACACAGACACACACACACAGACACAGACACACACACACACACACACACACACACACACACACACACACACCACACCGGGGCCTTGAAGCGTTGGCATGTTGCTGCTCTTCATTATCTCAGATGACTTTCATAATCCGCTCCTCCGCCGCTCCTGATGAACAACTTCCTCAGAGGCCTGAGCAAGGATGTGAGGAAGAGGAGGAGGAGAGGAGGAGGAGGAGGAGGAGGAGGAGGAGGAGAGGAGAGGAAGAGGAGGAGGAGGAGGAGGAGGAGAGGAGGAGAGGAGGATAGGAGAGGAGAGGAGGAGGAGGAGAAGGTAGAAGAAGAGGAGAGGAAAAATAGGAAGAGGAAGAAACGGAAGAAGAAGAAGTAGAAGAAGAAGAGCAAAAAGAAGCAAGAGGAAGAAGAAGAGGAAGAATAACAATACAAAGAGGAAGAGGAAGCAAGAGGAAGAAGAGGATGAAGAAGAGGATGAAGAAGAGGATGTAGAACAAGAGCCTTCAGGGGTAAAATAAACCCAATAATAAAGAAACAAAACAACCAACAGAGAATAATCTCATTGGAGCAAACAGAGACGCTCCCACCAATGGAGCGGGAATCGAGGCCGGAGTGTTGACTGAATGTAATCAGGTTCACCTCACGGAGGAAAGAGACACACACACACACACACACACACACACACACACACACACACAGGCATACACACACCCATACACATGCACACAGAGGCACACACACACACACACACACACACACACATACACACATACACACATACGCACACCCACACCCACACACATGCACAGAAACGCACAGAAACGCACAGAAACACACACACACACACACACACACACGCACACGCACACGGCTGGAGCCGCGGAGCAAGCGGGGAGATATAAGTAGATGTTGTTTGTTTGTGTTTGTTTGTTTCAGTGGGTTTACCCGGACCTTCGCATCTCGCTGGCAGAAGAAACATCAACGCATCGCAAAATGACAAGACCCCGTCTTCCCACCTGGGAGGGGCTGAGAGA
>JANIIK010000350.1:30000-32500 GCA_027704905.1 Muraenolepis orangiensis
TTTACATTTCTAAAAGGGGCCGAGAGAAACAGAACGTGAACAAAAAGCTAAACTACTGTTAGGTTCTGTGACAAATCCAAATTGTCATGTGGCTCAAATTGCTATTGACACAGTGACATCACATGTGGGCGTGTCCACCCAGATGTGTGATGGGTAGAGAGATACCACCTACCAGTGGGTACAGTCCACCGGGTCGGCCAGCAGACTGATCGAGTCATCGCACATCTGGATGTCAAGGATACTTTTAGTCACGTTTTGAACCATTTAGAAACAGCTGTTTGAATGCATATTCTCACTCACACACCTGGTGGTAAATGAGTGTCTGTTTGAATGCCTATTCCCACTCACACACCTGGTGGTAAATGAGTGTCTGTTTGAGGGGCTGTTTGAGAACCTTAAACCATTAGAAATCTCTAACCACTGGTGGCACCTGGTTGCCCTGACAACATGACTGACCGAAGGAAAGAAGGACAGAAAATTCAACTTTAGAACAGTGAAAAAGTCCAGTCATGGGTGTTGACTGTGTGTGTGTGTGTGTGTGTGTGTGTGTGTGTGTGTGTGTGTGTGTGTGTGTGTGTGTGTGGTGTGTGTGTGTGTGTGTGTGTGTTGTGTGTGTGTGTGTGTGTGTGTGTGTGTGTGTGTCTGGACTCATTACAGCCACTGCACTGTTCTGCACTGTACTAACTCTGTCTTGAATACACACACACACACACACACACACACACACACATATACACACACATATACACAAACATATAAACCCTATATACACACACACACACACACATCCATACACTCACATCCATAAATATACAGGCATATACAGTACACTACACACACACACACACACACACACACACACACACACACACACACACACACACACACACACACACACACACACACACAGACGCAAAAGAAAAACATGGAAACATACATCATGACACACACAGGGTTGAACCCTGTGTGACATCTGTGTGCGTCTGACATCTGTGAAATCTGTTCTCTCTCTCTCTCTCTCTCTCTCTCTCTCTCTCTCTCTCTCTCTCTCTCTCTCTCTCTCTCTCTCTCTCTCTCTCTCTCTCTCGCTCTCTCTCTCTCTCTCAGGACTACGACCTCAGCCAGCTGCAGCAGCCTGACTCCCTGGAGCACATCATCAGCAAGCCCCCGGGGGCCCGCAGGGTGGACGAGCGGCCTGTGGTCCCTGAGTCCCAGTACCCCATCCGCCACGTGCTGCCCCACCCGGGGGACATCGGGGACTTCATCCACGAGGTTCCCATCGCTTTACATCACATTACAACTCAACTCAAGTCATGTCAAGTTTATTCACACCAAAGTTATACAAGTATAAGCAATGGGTGATAATCGTATGTGCAATACCCGACGACAGACAGCAGAATAGACAAAAAGAATAGTAAATAATACAAACTGTATAAGTTAAATATATTAAAAAAAGAGCAATATATATATATAAATCAATGTAATAAAATATACATTGTTATATGCTATACACCCTTGTTAAGCAGCCTGATGGCCTGACTGTGGAAGCTATCTCTAAGTCTATTTGTGCGGCACTTGATACTGTGGTATCGCCTGCCTGACGGTAAAAGTGAGTACAGTTCATGGCTGGGGTGGGCAATGTCTTTTATGATGCGTTTGGCCATGCACCACTTGTTGTATATATCCAGGAGGGAGGGAAGTTCACCTCCAATGATATACTGGGCCGTCCCACCACCCTTTGAAGCACTCTGCGCTCGAGTGCGGTGCAGTTCCCGTTCCAGGCGGTGATACAACCTGTAAGAACACTCGATTGTGCCGGTGTCGAATGTTCTCAGGATGCTGGGGCCCATGCTGAATTTCCTCAGACGCCTGAGGAAATACAGGCGTTGCTGGGCCCTTTTCACCACGTGTGTGGTGTGCGTGGACCATGTGAGGTCCTCGGAGATGTGCACACTGAGGAACTTGAAGCTGCTGACCCTCTCTACTGCAACACCGTCGATGGAGATAGGGGCGTGCTCTCCTCTCTGCTTCCTGTAGTCCACGATCAGCTCCTTGGTCTTCTTGACATTTAGGTCGAGGCTGTTCTCCTGGCACCACTGCTCCAGCGATCCAACCTCCTCCCTGTAGGCTGTCTCGTCATCGCCGGCGATCAGGCCCATCACTGTCGTGTCGTCAGGAAACTTGATGATGACGTTGGAGCTGTACATAGCCATGCAGTCGTGGATGTAGAGGGAGTAGAGGAGAGTGCTCAGCATGCATCCCTGGGGGGCTCCTGTGTTGAGGATCAGTGGCTCTGAGGTGTTGCTGCCCATCCTCACCACCTGGCGGCAGTCCGACAGGAGGTCCAGTATCCAACTGCACGTGGATGGGGCACGCCTAGACCTCTAAGCTTGCTGTCGAGCTTGGCAGGAACTATCGTGTTGAATGCTGAGCTGTAGTCCACAAACAGCATCCTCACATAACAGTTATTTCCCTCCAGGTGGGAAAAGGCAGTGTGGAG